>JAPDSC010066533.1:33567-55353 GCA_026290005.1 Latrodectus geometricus | reverse complement strand
TCAAAAGACACTGGGTCCAGAAGCATCCCACCTGTTCACTTGCCAGAAATTCGTGACAATGAAGAGACATAATGGATCCCTCTATTCTGTTTCGGTAATCACACGAAATAGAAATGACAGTTCTCATTTACAAGACACCAAATAGCACAAAAGGCTAATTTGTAAAAGCCTTATAGAATACGCAGTTGCCACCGGGGACTCGAAGATTGTGTGCTATATTAATCTAGAACAAACAACCACGGGGGCCACGGAATAAATAGCAAGGCAAAACATGTTGAGTTTCAGAATTTGATTCAACTTCCATAATAAGTAATCAAAAAGAAGAATTGCATAAACATGAACCAATCTGATCATTGTATTCACCAATAAACAAAAATTTCAAAAACACAAATACACGTTTAAAATTACAATAATTTATAATAACTAGGGAATGATCGTTAAAATAGAGCAAAATTTTGCTACTTCAACTATTGAGAAAACAAGAACACGTTTCATATATTGAAGTTTATAAATAACGCAAACGATACTAAACATTTTTTCGATATATTGAGGGATTCGAAACAAAGAAGTTTTAGTTATCGCAGTTCGACAAAAAATACAAATTATACAATGAAATATATTAATCACTTATTTAAGAAAACATTCTGAAACAAGTACAATCTGACTTCAATATAACGTCTAACGATTTTAACGCCATCCGCTAAAAAAAGTTATGATGTAAATTGATGTGTTACACAAGGAGATCAAAATTTCAAAATTGTAAAGAAAAACTAAAATTTCCATACAAAGAACTTTACATGTCGGGATTTATAAAAGCGTAAATGCAAGGGAATAATTTTTTTTCTTCGATATAATGAAAGATTCAGAATTTTGGATTACCACAGTCTGACAAAATAAATATACACAAATTATATGATAAATTATATACTCAAGATATTTTAAATACAGCCCAATTTCAGAACAACGTTTATTGGTATTAACATAACATTCCAAAGATTATCAAAATGTTGTATAAAAATTTCAAATTTTTAGAGAATAGTATCAAAAGATTTATTTTTATATAAACTTCCTTATAACGAAGTTTATAAAAACATTGATAAAATGCAAAGAAATAATTTTTTGGGTATACCGAAGTGTTCCAAACTTTTAATTATAACGGTTCAGCAAAATAAACATATATTGCACAAATTATGTGATGAAATATAACAATATTTTATTTAAATAAATTTATTTATATATATATATATATATATATAATCTCAGTGGAACATTTATTTTCAGTTTTATTATCATATCCTTATAACACTAGTTTTTAGAAGTACCAGTAAAAATTAGAAATTTAATATTTCCACACTTAAAAATCCATTTTCAATATTTGAAAAAACTTGACATAAAATTGTATTAAAGGAAAATTTCTAACTACACACCCACAAAGATGAGAAACACTTCAAAACACTATGGATATGATATTCGATTAGAAAAGACTAACATTAAACTTTCATTTAAATAAAAAAAAAACTATTCCGAAATATAACCCAATAATACTGCCTTATATATAAATCAAAATGTTTCTATATAATTACTGATGCAAAATTTATAATCTTTCATTAAATTAAGTTCTCATTATTACATTGCGCCTCTTTTAAGGTAATTTTTATTTAGTCGCCAAGATTACGCAATAACGAGGTCCAATTACATACATTTTAATTTATCTATATAACGAATTTATATATAGTGATAGAGAGCTAATTTAAAGTAACAGAGAAGCAATTCCTTTTCAGAATATTTTGAAACACGAGTAATTAAAATAATAAAGTTAAAATTGTAGAAAAAAATAAAAATTATTTCACTCTAAGAAAAATGCTTTCGATTAGATGAAGCCAGTGTAAAAATTAAATTAATAGTTCTACATTGCATATATAAGGCTTTGAAATGAATTAATAGTTATAAATTTCACGTTTTTATCTGGTATAAACAATAACAGTTAAATTTAAATTTCTACATTTTATTGCAACTAAACTTAAAGTTATACATTTTAAATTTCTAACAGGCATCAAAATTAGCAAACAGATATTTCTACGAGGCTTATAACTATTATTTTGAAGTAAATAATTCACAAAAAATTTTTAAATAGAATTTTACATATATGAATACGATATTATTTCCTTAAAAATTCTGCAGTAAAATTTAAATACAAATACTTACAGAATAAAATTACAGCAACATACCAGACAGAAAATGCTACATTTGCGTACTCCGATGGAAAAAACGTTTTAAAAAAATCTATTCAGACGAACTTTGATTAAAATGAAGAATTTTATCAGCAGAGTAACACGTGACAAGTCTTAAGTAAGGCAGTGAAGATAAGATTAAGGTTAAGATTTCGTTACTTCCTCTAATCATTATCACCTAGCTAGCAACACACTTTTTAGTAAAATATACATAAGAATTCAATTCTTAATTTAACTTTAAATCGGAATCTTAAGTGATTCATTTAGATATAAAATATTTATATTGTTATTTTTATTTCGAAAAAACTGATAAGAAAAAAAAATCCCAAGATAAACCAAAAAGTTTAATAATCAGCATAAAAGTGAAATCGACACAATTTTTGTGGTAAATAAATGGAAATTTTAGAGTATTTTTAATTATTAATTTAATGAATAAGTATTTTTTAAAAACTATTTTACATCATTATATCAATTCTCGTGCATTACAATTAAAATACATTAGATATAATTTTTGTAAGAGTTTTTACTATGCGAATAAATATAAATGATACAATGAACCTCCCCCCACCACTTTATTTGAATAATAAAGAATAAACTATGATTAATTTTGTTCGAGAAATACTGCAAAAAATCATATTATAATAAGTTCTTATACACAGAATTGTTACAGATGTAAACATTAAAATATTTAAAAAAAAAAATTATAAAATGAAACCTAATAATGTTGCCAAAAGCGTTATTTGAGATTTATATTTAAAAAAATGAAAAAGAAAAAACGTAAAGAAAGCGCGTATCAGAAAGATTGATATAGAATAAGGTATACAGGAAATGAAACTCCTCGCGTACTGTAAAAGTATTTTCCAGCTGAATTCCTTGAAGCTACAGGAAAAACAACATCACGGGACTGTAGCTCGTAAATTGTGTTGGTTTGAAGGCCGTTTGTAATAAATACTTAAGGAATGCAACCGATTCTTAATGTATTTAAAAAGAAACCAGAATTACTCCTGACAAGTACGCATATTTATATCAGAATTGTTATTTTTCCTCTAGATCACTGACTATTGAAAGGGAAACTTTAATAATGTGTTCAAGAAAGACAAAACAATCGATGAAATATAGAATCGAACATAATAAAAAAATGAAATATTTTTATTGGAAATAATAAAAAAAAATCGCACAAGAAACAATAAAACCAGACAAATTAATAAATTATTAACAACATTACTGTAAATTAAAAGTATAAAATGCAATAAACACAAAGATACGGCTAATAATTTTGTTGCTCTGCTCAAGTTAAAACAAAAATCGTAAATAATTCGACATTTATTTTGAAAATTTTCTCTCTAGATTGTTTTTACTTACAAAATAAAAATGTTAAACACCAAGTTAGTTTAAGATTATATTTTACTTTCTTATTCCAATACAACAGCTTTTCCAGCAAATCTTTATTTCTGGATTGAAACTGTAAATCTTAGGAATTATATGTGATAACAGAGGACATAATAACACTTAGTAAGGCATAAGCGAGTTATGGCAATCATGTTTCCTATGAAAGTTCGATACTTAACTTCTGTGAAGGTAAAATTAGCCTTAAATTGAATTTTTTCAATTGAGTAAATACATTTCGAATATTCTTTTAAGAATTCTTTTCATATTGTTATAGCTCAACGTCACTTTTTAAAAAAGGTGGAATTAGAGCTATACGTTAATAGTAATTGAAATAAAAATAAATAACCTCCACCCAAAATAGCACAGGGAACCGATTAAAACAGACATATGCTTATAGACAGTAAGAATAAATTTCAATTCCTAGATCAAAATTGTTTCCAAATTGTGTTGAAACTTTCAATTTTCTTAAATCAAATAAAGAAAGCACTTATAAGCTAAGTTATTCTTCTCATTTAGACACACGCAAAAAATCATACATTTTAGAACATTTCATGCTAAGCCTAACATGGCATCCTATAGCTTTGACTTACGACAGTTGTGTTTTAGAACATTTTAATTTAACATTCGAGCTGTTTCATAGAATAAATTACTCTTTTAAATCTTCTTCCGATGACACTTTGAAAAATGCAAAAATAATGACAAAAACAAAATACTTTATTTTTTAAAATACGAAACAATTTCCCAAGATCAAAGCTTTTAAGTAAATGAAGCATTTTAATAGCGATATATTAAAATTACTTAATCTTTTCATCGCACGCCGGATCTTTTTCATTCTATTATAAACGGGAGATTTTTCGAGGAGAAAAAAAATTTTTTTTTCTCTCCTCGGTGGAATTTTGCTCTGCCAAAAGCAGACGATACCCTTGTGTGGGTGGAAAGCATCTGAAGTGTTGTCATCGACCGGAATTCCAGAATAAGTGGTGGCATCAGCTACTTAGAATATAAAAAGGGAACGCTTCCGGTATGCTTCGGGTATTTTGCGAATTCTGCGATGGAGTAAACACCAATAGAACAACCACGCTCGAAGGGGTTCGAATTCACTTCTCCAGTTATTTTAAAGGCAAAAGAAACTAAAGTCACGTGTTCCTTTTCATTCTCCTGTAAACAACGGCGATTTTTGCTGTAAAATGTATAAGCTAAAAAAGTCGTTTTAAGAAAAGCCTAGTAAAACGAATAAGAACAAAGTTTAAGCGAAACTGAAAAAGTTTTAGAGACATACTATATTTTTAAGAAAACAAAGTTGTACAAAAAGGAAAGCTATATATCGGATTATATTACTCTATTTTAAAATATAAAAATACCTTTTTCAAGGATTTTTTGCTTGTAACTTTTAAATTATTTTTTTTTTAAATAGTGTAATTTTTTTTTCATTCGGGGCATTGGATCGGTATTATAATAATCTGCAGACTAACGTTATAGCAGAGCTGTCCAATGGAATGGTAGAAAAAGCAACGGATGATTTTTATGTAGTTGGTCTTTTTAGGCTCTTAATGAACAAGCCGGGAATCGAGTCCACGAACAGCATAGCTAAAGACTGGTCACCATTATACTGGTAGAAATTCTAAGAAAAATATCAGGACACAATTTTCAACACTAGTGAAGGACTGCTGTGTCGATCAATGTCAATATTATTTTACAGAATCGAACCTAGAGCAGACTAAATGTATTAGCCAAATACTAAATCATGTTGAAAACGTTTTTATTTGAAGTTTAAGATTATATAAGAAATAAGAAAGCATTTTTAAAAAGTAAAAATAATATTAGATTGGGAAAAAAGTAATCCATTATTTTTTCGGTAGACGTCTGTAGTGATCAATATCTCGTGAGGTATCTATCAAACAATTTCAGATTTATGCTCGTTGGAAAGGTGACATTTGACACTAAAATATCCTCTTGCGGTTTTTTGTTTGATTCATTCAGTTACAAGTACAAGGTTTTAAAAATGGAAGACAACAAACAGAAAATTCGATACATTTTCGTTTTTCTCTTGTAACGGCGAAAAAGATAGCCGAGTGGCTAAAATTGTGAATAATGTTTATCGTCCTATATAAGACTGTAAACCAGTTACGTACAATTTTTGTTCCGTCGATCCCGTTCGGGTATTTTTGATGTTAGAGATGCACCTCTCATGTGGATACAGCATCGTCGAAAATGTCTATAAAATATCAAAAATGATCGAACTTAACCGCATGTCAGCAGTCGTAACGCGCAAGACCTAAAAATCTACATGAAAGCTGTTTTAAACCTTTTTACAAAGCGAATCCAAAAGAAGTTACATAAAGTTCACGTAAAAATAATGGATTTCTTTTTCTCCAAACTAATATATACTGAGCCTCAGAAATAAACGTGTTCACTACTTAAGTTTGATAAAGATTAAACCGAATAAAAAAAAATAGTTAAAAGTATGAAATTCGCAGCCTTATAAGTCAAACTTTGAATAACGAATCATGGAATCAAATACTATTAGAACATACTGATTTTTTCTTCCTTTTAACTTCGCGATTTATATAATGTTGCATAAGGCACGGGAAAAATAATCGTTCCTGACTTTGACATCATGTCTACAAGATTCACTGGAGAAACAGATAAAATATTCCACTATAAATCTTCATTTTTGTTCGAACTCTGTGACAAGGAACCGGAGTTTAACAGTGTCCCTCTTTCTTAATTCTCCTTGAGATACCATAAATATTTGTCAAACAAGAAATGATTTGTGAGCTATCCAGCAACTTTTGTCAGAAATGCGGAATACTTTTCATTTCAAGACAAATTGTCGGCAAATTTTACAATGCTCGACAAATGGAAGCGTAAATAAAAACATTGGAACTAAATTTGCCGCAGGGGGTCGTATTTTATATCCAAAAATAGTAGTGAATTAAATAAATTAACAACGTAAAAAAATAATGGCTAGTTATTTTTAAATAATGTTCAGTGCTAAAAATTAGTGGACAACAGTTTTCAACAAAGGATCAGTGCTAACAGCATTTCTAATCAATGAGGAGAACTAAGCAACGATGGTAAATTTTAGTTCCTATTTGCAAATGGAGCAAATAGGATTTCTGGTCGTAATTCTAATTCTGTAAACTAATTCTGGTCGTAATTAGTAGTTTCTAATGGTTTCATTTAGTGCGTTTATCAATCAACGCTCATTTCTTACACACAAGGACTAATTAGACTAAGATTTTCGGTTTAAGAAGGATTCCGTATCACTACAAACATCCAACCCAAGATGGGATTCGAACCACGGCCTATTGGACCAAAGGAAATTGAGATAATCAGTTTGATTTATCACTTTGACGAAATAAAATATGATATTAGATAGTAACTTTTAACCAATGGCGAGTGCTAGGAAATAGTGGGCGGTAATTTTCACCAATGATCAGTGATTAACGCAATAAACATTTCTAATCAATCAGACCAAACTGAGCAAAAATGTGAACTTAAATTACTAATCGCTACGGAGGCGAATATCTGATCACAACCACTACTTTCTAAAAGACGAAGTCAAAGAAAATAACTGTTAATAATTTTTAAGTAATGGTCAGTACTTGTCACTTTTATCTAATCAGTGCTGATGCAGTAACATTTTAAATAAGACCATATAAAATTGAGCAAATTAAGATAAATTTAGTGGCGAGTAAAATTTTTGATGGTGGCGAATGATACACAAAACTGATGGTTGGTTAGGTTTAGTGGCGCAAGATCCAAAAAGGAACAAGCTGCGCCAGTACACAAAATTGAAGTGGTTGATGAAGTTTAATTAGTGACTTCTCATGTAACATGAAAATTTTTTCAGAAAACACAAAATTTTAGTAAGTCTGAATTACTAGGACAATGTTATAAGGCAACATATATACTTATTCATAGTTCGTTGTAAATATTCTGATGGAGACAGAATTATGTCTACTTATCACAAAGTCCAGTTTAATATTGACATTCAATATATCACGTACAAAGCCACAACCCATTAAGTAAATCTTTAGCCAGTTAAATATTAAGTTACTATGAATTATCCCCAGACAGTTTTATGGAATTTCCTAGACTTCCTGTCTTACTTTTATATTCCATTTAAGTAGCAAAACACGGCAAGTAACAGAATATATCGGGAAGTACTAAATCTTTTTGGTTAAAAAATATCGAAAGAGCTGTTTAGAGCGACAAAGAAATTCTAGATAACTCTTTTTTTTATCAACCTCTCTTTGTCGTTTCTAAGTGTATAAGAAAAAAAGGAAATTTCCGCTTCCTGTTAAGGAAGTTTATAGTAGTTGAGTTAGCTAGCTAAATTGAATAAAATCTGAACATTTTATGAATATTAATGTTCCAATCTATGTTTTAAATTTGCTTAAATACAAAACATATTTAAGTATCTAAAATTCTTTACAAAATGCGCTGCTAGTAAATAATGAATTTTTAATCTTTCCGAAAATAAATTTTTCGAATAAAAAAATGAAAATAAATACATTGTTTTAATATATATTGATATTTTTGTTTTTATATTTAGTACGTATATATAATTCAAGCTAAACAAAAATATTAAGTAGTAAATGAAGACACTAAGTAAATATAATAATTAGAAATGCGCATGAATAAGTTTTTATAGCACTTTTTTTATATATAGGCTCAGGAAAGTTAAATAGGAAAAAAAGTTCAAAACAGCTTAAAAGGATTAAATACGCATACTAAAGTAATGTTACAAATGGACATTAAAAAAATATATTCTTATAAAAATAAAGCTTTAACAATTTTAATTCGACATTTTTTATAATGTACTGTTAATACTTTTAATGTGTGTGTGTGAATTAATTGACAAAATTATTTTTGAGCATAAATTCAACAATAATAGTTTGAATAAGATCTTCACATACGTATATTTTTCTATACGACAATTACATTAAAAAGCAGGAATATCATATTTTGACGTAAGAATTTTTTAAAAGATCAAACTATTATTGTTGAAAACAAAAATAAAAGTGAAATTAAAAATATTGGAAGTAATATCAATTTTTATTTTATCAACTTATAAAGAAATTATTACGATGTCTAAATATTTTATTTAAGTTAAGCCTAGATATTTCTGATTAATTAGAACTTAAGGAATACATTTGTATATAATAAAAAACAATGGATTCCATATGATAATATTAAGATATGATAACTTATATATAGGCGAATAATATAATTCAAAAGTTCTGATTACTTACTAAGAATGCATATTCAACCATTTATTATGGATAAGAATGTATGTTCAACCATTTAGTATCAATAAGAATGCATATTCAACCGCTTATTATCGATAAGAATGCATAGGGACCATTATTTTAAAGTAATTATGTTTATATCACTAATTTCTCCTTTTTTTTTTATAAAAGCCATTTAGTATATCTTGCTTTCAACATAACTTCTTTTACAGTGAAAATATTTTGTTCAGGTGGATTTGTAAAATGGAGAACTTAAGCAAAGAAAATGCAGTTTGATGCCACATTTGCCACAAGAAAGCTTGAAATGTTTTTGAGGACAGTAATTCATCCAAATTAAAAGATTTTAATTGGTTTAAAATGTTCTCAAAAGGTGGAGATATCGTCGAAGATGAACATCACGTTCCTAACCAATTAATTTTAGAATAATCAAATTAAACGGTTGGCGCTTAATAGGTGATTGATATAGAATATTTGATCAAACAATTTTAGATATTTCAAGAAATAATTCGTATAAAACTTTTTTTTTTCAAACGACATGGTATTTTATAAATTGTGCAGCATGACATCCCTCCTCAACTTTTTGACAATATTTGGTAAATAAACCGAATAAGTACGATTCTGTTAGTTCATTATTCAACTTCCACTTCACTAAATGATTTGTCTCCTTTTCTACGGTTAACATTTCGCAATCACCATTTAGGGTTTGCTGATAACATAAAAAAGCTTTGTAATTCCTAAAGGAATTTCAAAAGTACGTCTTATATACATCAAAATTTGATGAAACGTTGGCAAATACAGAATAGTAATTTATTTTATATTTCATGAAATTAAACAATTGTACATAGCATTATCAGTTGCGCAAGAGTTAATGGATGACAGTTACAGTTAAGGATCAGATAATTAGAATATTTTACAGAGAATTCGAAGCAGTTTCACAAATTATAATTAATGGACTGGCAGAGTTTTCATTTTTCGTCCTGAAAGAATATAAACTCAACGAGTTTACGACAGAAACTCCGCGGAACATAAATATTAAATTAATTACTGTTAAAAGTCGATCTCAAATTGAAAAGGGGAGGAAGAAAGCGTTGCAAACACAGGTACACTAGGTGTCCCCATTTAATTAATGACGAATTAACAATTCCGAAAAACATGGAAATCGAAAGTGAAGCTAATGAAGTGTCGGCAAGGGGGGGGGACACAGGAAAATTATTCCAAATGAAAGACTTCCCTTTTGATTGATCGGAGAGGGGCATCGTCGCTAAGCGACATCGGAAACAGTCCCAAGGACCAAATATTGGGTGCCCATTAATACATATAAGCTCTCTTTTGCATCCTACCACCCCCGGTATTTCATCCGTGGCAACTCAACCCCTCCCCTACTCCAAACTCCACATTATGGCGAGCAGCCAACAGCCTTTTGAGACACAGGTTCCACTCATTAAGTGTATCGTGTTACCGAGGGTGGGGAATTGTGTGGAATTATTGTTATTCATCCCCCCCCTCACCAGCGCTGCTCAAAAGGGCAGGGGTGCCTTTTAACTCGCTCCTCTGAATGCATCGGTATAAATGGAACTACTTGAATGTTTGCCCTTTTCGAAATTGTCGAGAGGAGTGGGGATGTTTCGTTGCGAGAATTGAATTCAGAGCCCCATTGAAAAGCCATTCATTCCGGATTGGAACCTGCTGATTAATCGTCGTAGGTATTTCTCCGATTGTAGCTGACTGTCCAGAATTTAGGGAAGTATTTTAAACAACCGATATCTTATTCGAAACTACGGAATGAATAAACGTTAAAGAACGTGCATTACATTACACCAGGGTCACATCATTAACGGCGGTTGCATTCTTTAACCGCTTGCCTGATTATCCCGAGTTATCTCGGGTTCGTATATATTACAGTTAATTATTACCCCGAGAAAACTCGGGTGAAGCAGAATTTGGCAGTACGATTTGTTTTATCACGTTTTTACTCGGCCTGGAGGAAATGAAAGGAAATATTCAGCATTAACTGGCAGATTGCCGTTTCATTGATTTCGCGGTTCTTTTGGCGGGATTAGTCACGTGTTTCTCTATAGATTAGTATAAGACGGCTTCTGGATCAGTAATGTACAAAGGAGGATAATTGCATTACAAAATATGAAATAATGACGATGATGCCGTAAGAAAAGAGACCAGATACCAGAGTACGGAATATAAAGTATCACTTTGTGTTGTCCCTTGTTTAAAAAACTATCATACAAAGACTAATATTTAACTTTTTTCCCCATTTGCCCGAGATAACTCGGCATAGTAAACTAATATTAAAACTACGTGCTTTTACACCTGTAAAAAAATAAAAATTCAACTTTAAACCTACATATTTTGTTTTGTTTCGTTTCCTTGTATTTAATAATAAAATAACAAAATGTGATGATTTTTTGCAATTTTTTTCAAAAAAATTTGTAAGGGAAGCGGTTAAACTTCCACGACAAACTTGTGGAATAAAATCGGTTGCCACTCAATAATGATTCTTCTACACACGAGGACCACAATTTAAAGTGGATTCCGAACCACTACGAGTATCCACGTCTGAGGAACGACTATAAAATACTAACTGGCAAGGAAAATTAGTTTTCAAAAGAAAGGAATCATATAATATATGACTACAATAATTTGTAGACAGAAAATGGTCTGTTGTTTCGTTAGTTGACATACATTTCATCTTACAACCGAAATCTTCAATAGAAAGTAAATTCTGAATCATTACAATCATCCAAGACAGAAGTGGTGTTCGAAACCATTCACTTGTAGGGAAATTGAGACGTCATACGATTTAAGACTACTATCATTTCCGGAGAGAAAGTAGTCAGTTGCTTAATAGGTTAATCTCTCTGTGGTCACTTATGATTCTTCATACAAACGGGATCTACAGATTAAAGTGGATAATGAAGCACAATAAAATATTTGGGCACGAGGTGGGAATTGAATTCAAGAACTATTACACAGAGAAATGAAGTATAATCGTCAAACATATTATACTATCATCACCTCATAAACCAAGGAAGTTAAGATCAAAAAAGACATTCAGTTGAATCAGAACATTACATTAAAGATCATTAAGTACATGATTTCGAATTCAGGAAAAATTACGGAAAAAAAAAAAATGGAAGATCACATTATAGCATATTGAATTGTAAGGGCGATTCTTATGATAAAATAACACTCCATTGACATCAGCACATTTAATTGAATTTCTGAATAGAAGAGAAATTAAAATTAACAGTTTTAATTACATAAGAATATCAAAAATTGGTTTTAGAGAAGAAATAATTTTTTTTTTAGAATTTAAAGAGCAGTTTTGTAAATTGTAGCATTTCATAATTATTCATATTGCCATATTGCAACAAAAAACATAAAAACCTATCCATTCAAGGAACTACTTTGATATACCCTCCCAAATCGGAAATTTGGCGACTTTTTTTTCTCGCCAAGAGGGATTTTTGCTAAATATAAATAATTAACAAAAGAAACAAAAAAAAAATTTAAAATAAAGAAATTACTAAATTTGACAACAGCAAAAACCTAAATTAGCAACACCAAATAAGAAACAGCAACCCTAAAAATCCATAGGGAGTGCCAGATTTGGCGCATAATTTTTTTTTGGGGGGGGTATATCAAAGTTGTTCCCCATTCAATATAAAAAAAAAAGAAAAAGATTGCAATTCTAAACGTGAATGACTTAAGCAGATTTTGCACCAGGACTTAAAGACGCCATGTTAGGCTTAACATAAAAATAATCCACAAATTTTTTGTTTTAAGAAATTATTTAAATTAAATATTAAAATATAGGTGGTTGCTATCAAGAATAATATATGTTTAGCCAAATCAAAAATATTTAGAAGAAGTCGGAATAATTATAAAAGTATCAAAGTGTGTGTGTTTTATCGACAAAGTTTAAATTAGTGGATTTGAATCTTTTTTTGCAGATTTGATAACAAAGTATATAAAAAGACAATTTATTAATCTAAGGTTTCTTTAAATTATGTCAAGTCAAAGATATAAAGATAAAAATCACTTTATCTCGTGTTTCTAAGAAACGCCAGCGTAAGAAATCATTCCAAGCATAACATTCGAATCATATTAGTTGGGAAAGAAATACTTAAATCACACCAGCAATTTTTTCGGATGACAGTGCACGTTATTAAAACAAATCATTCCATGCATCTTTTTTTTCCCCACTTCTGACAAGGTCCCGTAGTAGTGGAAGTAAAACCTTAACACAGCTACAGGTCGGGACCCGATGAAAAAAAAAAGCAAAACGCTGTTACTTCCTTTTAAGAGTTGGCATCATCAATCTCACTCAGAGAGGTGGACGCTTGCCAAAGTATTTATTAGTAAAGCTTTCTCACTCTAGAATAGCGGCTATTTGTTATTGGCCTTCGTCATCTTCGCTTGTTCCAGTAGATCTCAATTAAAGATTTGAAACATGGGCGACTGCACATTCAGTGGCAAGATTCGTTGTTACGTAAGAAAGATAACGCGCCAATCTTGGCGACATTTATCTCGAACAGAGGGAAAGAAAAATAAAATTCTCAGAAAAACTAAGCAATTAACGCGAAAATAAATGAATGCATCAAAATGAGTAACAGAAATATAAAATCGAAATTTTCAAATAAAAAAAAGTTACTTTTCTGTTATTGGGACTCGAATCAAATATCGCCAAATTCTCACTATTAGGCGAAAAATACAAAGCATAAGAATAATTCCTAAAATATTTATAATTTTCACGCCCATGGCCAAGATTCTAAAAAATAATAAACGCAATATGCTATTCTGGTGGAAAAAAAATAGCTATTTTAATAACAGCGAGGGCGAAAAGAAAGCCACAGAATAAATTTAGCATTCAGTCTATTTTTGAAGACAGCAAAGTACCAAAAATAACATACAATGTGAATTATATATAATCTTTCATATTAAGCAAATTAAATCTTTAATGTGACAATTAATAGATTACTCAAACTTACATTGATGTTCTGGACTATCTTTAATTCAAGGCACGATTCCCAGTTTTATATATATATATATATATATATATCTATATACACAGATCACCAAACTTTCTTTCCATAAAACTTATTTGTGATATAAAGTCTAACAAGTATTCGATATCATTTCTTAAATAAATCAACGGTTGCAGTGTATTAAAATTCGTATTTACAAAACATTGTACGGCGGTTATGAATAACTGATCACGAAATGCGAAATAGTTGTGGAGGGATAATATTGTCCGACATTAAATACTACCATGGCAGCAGTTACTTCACATGAGGGTATCGTGCATTATAATATTTTTGTCACATTAATTCTAATTTATATGGATTGACATAAGCATAACACTAGTTTTCAAATAAAAAAAATTTTAATGTTCTTCCTTTCGCGTGCATATGTATATTTATTTCTCTGATAACTTCCAATGAAGGTCGACTTTGTTAAACACATTAGATCCAAGATCCAACTTCCAATAAAATCAATTTATCCAGATATAATGTATATAAAATATACAAATATAATTAATTTTCAGAATATAAATTATGAATTATATTTCAGCTAAATAAATAAAATTTCATTACAAGCAAATAATTCCATTAAAAATTACGGCAATTATCAAATATAAAAAAAAACCAAATTGATTGAATGCTGTGAAATTATTCCAAACTTTTCAAATAAAAATGATTTTAACGGTACAACTTAGATATACCCCCCCCCCAAAAAAAATTACGCGCCAAATCTGGCAATCCCTACGAACTTTTTAGGATTGCTGTTTCTTATTTTGGTGTTGCCAATTTAGGTTTTTTCAGCTTTTAGGTTTTTGTTGTTGCCAAATTTAGTATTTTCTTGTATTCTGTACCATTTTTAGAGTTTTTTTTAAAGTTTTTTATGTATTAATTATTTGTATTTAGCGAAAATCCATCTTGGCAAGAAAAAATGCCGCCAAAAACAAGTATTTTGCTTGGCGAGAAAAAAAACTCGCCAAATTTTCGATTTGGGGGGGAGGTAGATCAAAGTAGTTCCATTTTAACTATTGATTCAAAACATACATTGGAATCGTTGATCAAATTCTATTACCTTGTGAGCAGGTTTGGAGTGATACTTAACTACGTCGCCACTGCTATACAAATTTCGACAACCAAATTCAAAATTTTGGATTTAATATAATATTAGCATTTTAATATTACGCATATTTCGTGTCACTAAGCTACAAAAAACAAGCTTAAAATTTTTTTAACACAATTTTAAAAGAAAATTTCTGAGATTTCTAAAATAAATTTTCCACCTAAATACCAAAGCAGAACTTTAATTATTTAAATTAATTAAAAAATTTAAAAATAAAGAACAATCTACAAGGTTTAATTGTTATCAAAGCTCAATTCAAATTCTGCTCACATCGGAATTCCTCATACAATCACAAACACCTTATCGAAACTCATACGAATTAATTTTGGCGCAATATACTACCTCATTTGGCGCCCGCACCGTGTAATAGGATTTAACGAAGGGATATGATTGAGAATAAAAGTTTAATAAACATGATTACTAGATATCACAATAGTTTTGTTATCTAATTTATGAAAATTTGTGTTTCTTTTCAATATGATACTGATAAACATGTTAACCTTACGAAAACGAAGCATTAAATACATAAAATATTACGTATGGCATTTAATTCGTGATTTACGCCAAAGTATTTTAATTTGTGCTTAAAAAGAGCTTGCATGATTTATTGTGTTCCATTTTTTAATTCTAAATTTAATTAAAGAATTTCTAAAATTAACAAATTTTTCCAAGAGCGTGTGAGCTAGTTAATACTTCTAATTTTAATCAAAAGTTCTAATATTCTTAATTTAAATATAATTTACAGTTAGAGAAAAATTGTGTAATATAATTAAAATACGTCATTCTGAATGATATTAATCTCGTTACCATTTTTAACAAACATTTTGAAAGTTATTTCATGTTGCAATATCCACAAAACTTCTACGTGTTTTTGAAACTCTGACTTTAAAATTTATAAACTTAAACCAGTTCTCTTAATTTCTTTTTATTCTACTGTTAAAAAATGATGATCATTTCATGTTCTTTTTTTCCATTCTTAGCACAATCAGAAGAGTTACCAACTGACATTGACCAACGAAGCTCTGTAGAGATTTGAGAAAAGGAAACGATTTAAAAAATCTCTCCCTAATTTAAAAACACGAAAAAAAAATGACATGTTGAAAAAAAAAATCTCTGAAAAAGAATACTACTCAAGATCTTGATTGCGTCTCTTAAAGTTCGATTTGAAAAATGGATCATATATTCGGTCGATTTGGGTTCTTTTTCTTTTTCAGGGCTGAGTTGGCATAGAGCCAGTGGCTATAGCTTGGTGAAAAGTGATTGTCAGCAGTGTGAGATACGATAGCGCCCCAGCACGCTTCAACTTTAACCTTTTTACGCGGAACGATATTGGATGGGCGATTTTTCGATCGAAACTCTTGGCCAGTTTTGGTGCAAAGGCGATAGTTTTTGATGCCAAAAATTCGACCGAAATATCGTTTTAATCGAATTTTTTTTGTGATTATTGCTTGAAGGAAGTTATGATTGGAAAATATATCTTGCGGTCTTAACTGTTCGCCAATCAAATAGTAACTATGGTTGGGCTAAAAATCAATAAAGATAATAAAATAAAGCAATTTTAAACGACTTTCAACTAATTTTGTCAAATTTCAAATGAAGAGAAATGCAACAATGTTTTAATGAAACTCCAATATAAAAACGAAATTATTTAACTTCTCTACTAGTAGAATCCTGATTTTACAAACTTCAACAAATGTGATTTAAATCTTGCGGAAAATTGATGCTGGAAAATAAGATAAAATGTGACAACTATTTTAATGAAACTTTGTTTTAAATTTGAAATTTCTATCCCTGCATTAGCGTTAATACCCCGATTTAATGAATCAATTAAACAATTTTTTTTAATGTCCCAATAAAAACTTGTGTAAAAAAATAGTCATATTTTTAATAAAATTTAGTACAAATTTAAAGTTTTTTCACCTTTAATTCCCAGAAATATAAATTTGATTTTGAAAACTTCAGTTTAAATAAATTTCATTTTTTTAAACAACTGTAGTAGAAACGTACCAAGATTTTAAGAATTTCAATTCAACGAAATTTTAGTGTAAATTTGAAATTTATTTACCTACTACAAGCACACTGTTCCAATTATTTTCTATATAAAAAGTGTATCAGATAATGAATTAAAAATATTGTTATATACAAACTTAAATAATAAGATATGCATTTACTTTTTCATATATAAGTGAAATCGAGGAGGGGGTACGTTTCAAATAAGTTCTTCTATTATTTCCGGTTAAACCATAAGGATAGGGCAAACTGAATCATAATTTGAGTTTTAATTAGACAGAAGGCGCTCATCTAGCACGTCTATCTTTTAGATAAACTATTCAGGATAAGCCAAGTAATACTTGGCAGACTAATGATTACATCTTTGGGCTTCAGTTCAACAGTTCGTGGGCTCGAAACCTATCTCGGGTCTATGGGGGAGGGGTTTGTGGTAGTTTAAAATCCACTTTAAATTGTAAGTGCTGGTTTAATTAGATATCATTGGAAAAAAAAACGATCGTTGAAAATCAAAGTAAACAAATCAAAATTAACTAGATTCTGTCATAGTTTAAGTATTGCTTATAGTACTCTATATAGTTGTCTCTCTCTATAATACTTTCTATAGTATATATTGTTGTATAGTACCCTAGTAAGTACAATCGAGATACAATACTCTCAGATAAAGTTTGGTTTATCACTCAATGGTTACTTAGACATGGACATACAATTTAAAGGGAATTTCGAACTACTACATGTACTCACGTCCAAGGTGGGATTCAAACTCAGGAGCTGTTGAATCGAAGAACTTTTTAAGATAAAATAAACTCAACAGTAGATTTGGTTTATAGTTTTGCGTTTTCTTTTGTGATACGCGATGATCAATTCAAAATATTTACAGCGTAAAGTGGGTTTCGAGCCCGAGCCATTGTTAACATCAAATTGTGAGGTGGGAATCGAATTCACGAACAGTTGAACTGTAAATTCACGAACATTTGAACTTCAAATAGTTTGAGTCTTTGGTTCTTCCAGAGAGTAATCAATGTTTATGTATGTTCAAAATAATGTAGACTACAGTAATTTTTATATATACGACAGTTTGGAAATAAGTTACTTCTCAAAACACATCGAAAAAATGGTATTTGACTGTTTTATGCCATATACACGTGGCAAATTAAAAATTCTGCAAAGAAAATTATATCACACGTGTTTTTTTATTTTTTATTTAGTCATTTTTTTAAAAATTTCCATCCGTGTAATCTTAAAATGTCATCGAAAATGTTGTTCTGAAATCGGAGAAAGTCATTAGAAATAATAGCATCAATTACGTCAAAGCACAAGACTTTTCCCCCCCTCCCCGAAAGACGGGACATCTTACTCGAAAATAATCTTTTTTTCAAAACAGTTTAATTGAAATGTCGAGAGAAATTATTCAAGATTTCTTGGATCGCTTCCAATGGATCTAAAATTATGCTTCCGTGTTAATAAACAGGTTGTCCATCCATTCTTCTGTTTTTATTCAATCTTCAGCTGGGGTGGGAATGAAAAAAAAAAAGTGTTGGGAAAAAAAAGGAGGGCGCGTTTATCAGTTGCGGGCAGAATTCCAATTTTACTTTTTTTTCCCATGCAAGTTGTTTAGGGTCTTCTGCGAATTGGTTTCATTGTAATCTAATCCCCGGGACCGAGCCCTCGTGACAGGCTGCCATGATTTACTGTTCCCCGCCGTGAGAAGCAATTGTTTTCTCCTCGGAACATAAAAGTTGACTCGATTCTTATACTCTGTGTCTTCATTTATATCTTTTGCAGATGTTTTCTGTTTCAGGAGCGAGAGTAATTGCGATTTATTTTTATTTTTCAATGAAGTAAAGATATTTTTAAAAGAAAATTAAAAAATATCACTTTAGCCACACCAAAAGTGCCCCTGTCAAATTTTCCGAGTTTAACTATGAGAATATCAATAGTTTTAGAAATATATTGGATTAAACTTGTCTAGTGGCACTAAGTCCAAAGAAGAAAAAAATCCCAAGTAAAAATTGAGAGGTCACTTAAAAAAATAATTTTTGAAACATTACGTTGTAGAATAGAAAATTTCACTTCTTCAACAAATCAAATTGGTATCGGAATAATCTGTAGTCCTCCTTTCAAAAATTCTTTGTTCAATTCCCACTTAAAGCGTGGAGGATTGTATGGTTAAAGTAGAATTTAAATTGTATGTCTGCTCGAATGGCCGCGAATGGGCAATGAAGAATTATAGAATGACTATGGAATCCATATGTCCGATTTTCAGAGTGGAAGGTTCCAGGTTCGATCCTAGCACCTGTAACATCAGTCAATAATCCTAGCAGATAACCAATCAGATAAAGGCTACATTAAGACATTTGATTGTCCGCTGTTTAAAAGTTTACTTCAAAAATGTTCATAGATTGCGGATATTCACCCGTCACAAAGAAAAAAGTAGGAAACACTCAGTACTCTCCATGACGCACGTGCATATAAAATTCTAAAACACAGTAGTCACTTCTATTGTTTAACAGTGGTTGGTATCGAACTTGAAACCTTCCACTCCGAAAATCAGTGTCCTAAACAGACCATTGTACCCCATGATGCTTGTTCAGTAGAAATTTCTTTTAATATAAGCTAAACATAGCTGAAGTATATATTTTTAATTATTTGAGCATGCGATTACAAAATTTTATTTTTTATATACAATGGACCATATTCAACAAAACATAGACCATAATAGCATAGAACAAAAGCAATGGACCACAGTATCAAAAGAAAAATCTCAAGCACGCACAACGACAAGTGCAGAAAGAACAAAAAGTTCATATTTCATTGATTTGTAATGGTGGGAATTGAACAGGGGACCTTCCATTCCAGCAGATGCTGTAGGTCAAAATGAGGCTTTCAATTTTTATTTTAATGATTATGGGAAACTCTCAAATTTGTCACTGAAATATAATAAAAGATTTTTTTTATACGGCTTTAATTACTGAGCCTAGAAAATTGAAGTAAGCATTGCGAAAAATTGGATCACATTCAGAACCAATAATTATTTGTCTCAACAAAAAGGAGGGAGGGGGAGATTCTAGTTTCTAACTCTTTAAGATTCATCCCCTCCCAAACATCTAACAAAATATATCGGCTGTATTGAATTTTGAAATCCTTCGTTTCAATCCCCAAAGACTTAACCCTTTTATGCCTACAACTCTACTCCACATTCATTAAATTCCATCATTAAACGAAGGAAGACTCGTTTTGCGAAACTAGATGAGAATTCCACGAGGGGGATCCCATTATCCACTTTGTTCCCAACCCCCAAGTACGGTTACATTTGAATAAAAGCGACAGATGAGGAGCGGGTTTGGAGAGATCTTGAGCTTCTTCGCTCGTTTGGGGAATAAATGCCGGATTTGAGGGAAACGCGGTAATTAAGGAGGGGAAAATAGGGAATTGTCGCCATTGCGCCAAAGTGCCCGCTTACTCTGAAGTTTTCGGAGGAAAATAAATGAGATTGTAGACATTTATGATTCTAAAATTTTGACCTTGAGAAATTTGAAACTGGACAGTTAATTATTTACATCAAATTATAATGTTAATGTTGTAAAAGATTGTCGATTTCCTTTGATTCTAAGAAATCTAGAATTCAACTTTTATTTAAAATATCAAAATTTCAATAATATTCATCATCAAACTGTTTAATTTAAAATATTGTTATTTTTAAAGGTAATAGAGTAGTTTTTTTAGATGTTTCTTTTTGCTTGTTTTTTCCAACAACTCTAAGCACAACTAATTCCCTCGCCATTTTGAAAACGATTAAACGAGGTCCACATCCGAGCAAGTATTCAACACCACGACATACTAGTAGCAGAACATCACTTTTACGAATTTTGAACGTAATGACCTATCTTTGGATCTGGTATCGAACCTGTGTCCAGCACAATAGAGTGGTGTTTTTTATCCATAGGCTAAAGCGTAAGCAGAAATCATATTACTGGTATACAATGAAATTATATAAGTATAATTTTGATGAAGTTATTTTATAGTTAAACAACAAAAAGTTGTCGTGAAATTTTCTTTAAATCCACAATACTGATTTCCGAAGTCTTCACAGATTACAGACCAAATTCACAAATTTTAACGGGAAAAAAATAAAGATTACTCCCAAGAACTCTTCTAATAGGGGTTTATGGGGAATATAGAATCTCAATAAATATTTTCAAAAGTTCAAAGTAGTTGTTATCGTACTTCTAGATGTAACACCCATAAAAGAGGGCTTTATACTAAGTCTCAGTGAATTTTTTAATTTCAAATACTTTATAATGCTTATTTTTATTTTGATAGATATCCCTCTAAAATTCAAATTTAGAGAAAATTCAGAATTTTTTGTATCTGTTAATTTAGTTTTTATAGTAAAAATATTTTTTCTTATTTTTACAAACAAAAATAAGGCAACAATTATACAATTTACAACAAATTTCTTCAAATAAAACAACACCACTTAAAATGTTATTAAAACATCAAATTATGTATAAAACATTTAATAAAAATTTTAATTTTCTTTAAAATTTAAGAAATAAATAAAATTTTAGCTAGAAATAAAATAATATAAAATGTTGCAATTTCTCGTATCAAATTTCAAAAGCATAAAAAAGGGTTGAAATTTTTTGTAAATCTACTCTAAGAGAAATAATCGAAGAGAGGGGGCGTTAATAATATTATATATATATATATATATATATATATATATATATATATATATATAT
>JAPDSC010066533.1:0-33557 GCA_026290005.1 Latrodectus geometricus | reverse complement strand
ATATATATATATATATATATATATATATATATATATATATATATATAAACCATATTCAAAAAACACAAAATTGATAAGAAATATACGATAAAATCTCGCACCAGTTTTGAGGCAAGCACCAAAAATTCCATCCGATTAAACATTTGATTTATTCAACTCTTTACGATAAATTCCAGATATTTAACTTGCTTAGTAGGTAGACGAAGACGATTTAAAAAGGATTAGATTCCGATTTTAATATCAGTATAAAATGACAGCTGGATTTCTTTTTAAATAAATAAAAAAAAAACTTTCAAGATTATTGATGTATGAAATGCGCATGCTCGAACTTTGAAGAGTTACCTTTGTAATTTTTTTTTTTATCAATCTTAGTATTAAAAAAATAAAAACTTTTAATATTTTTAAAACAGTCTGATAAGGAAATAAAGGTTTAGAGAAATAATTTTCTGAAAATAACAATTTTAAATCAGCTTTTATTTAATCAAATAATTTTATTATATAGGAAATTTTAAATGAAATATTACTTTTAATAAAATAAATCATGTTTTTAAATGCTAAAGGAATCTGAAGATTTCTTAATTTTATCATTGATCATCTACTCATGTGATTAATGGTTACAAGAATACAGTAATTCATCAATTAAAAACTTTTCCCTATATTTAAATTTTTCTCATACGTTACTTACATGGATAATTTTATTGGAAGTTCTATTTTTTACCGATTGATATCATTAGTGTTGTTAACATTAAGGTTACTTACTTCGTTTTGTTTGCTTTTACTTTTTATCTAAAAATTCAAGCGTTTCAGAAATCGAATACAAAAGGATATAATATACCTTAGGGGAGGTTACATTTTCTGTCATTTTTTTTAATTCACCTAAGAGAATCCAGATATCAAACCGTCATGGATATTAATAATTCAAGATTAGGAGAAATTTATTGCGTTTATTTTTTGGAGTTTTCATGTCTGACTAACCCTATGTTTCTCTAATCACATTGTACTTTCGAAGTAATAATTTGTGTAATACTTTCAAATACTTTAACTTCATTAAAACAATACTTTTATGCTTTTTTTATATAAAAAACTATATACTTAATAATTTTCCATGTATCTTCATTATTACTCAACATTATAATTAATTTAAGTTTTTACAGCCATTTTTAGATGTAATTTATTACGCACGATAATATAAATTGACGATTTTTTGAGTTTGTTGCCAACAAAATCGTTTCACAAATATAATACCTGTTCTAACCTGAAAAACCTTTCAATTCAATTTGAAAATAAGTATTTTAAGATTTGTGCAATAAAATAAGATAAGCATTCGGTTAGTCTTATTTGAAAAATATTTATCTTTCAATAAACAAGAAATATTTTAATAAACTATCATAGATAATAATAAAAAAAAATGGTGCTTAACTACAAATCCGATTAATACTAGGTAACAGGTCCAAAAATGTAAACTACTTTTTTTCAAAATACGAACGGAAAAAAAAGAGTAGTTAATTTTATCTTCTTCAAAAAAAATAAAGGAAAGTTTATTTTTATTAATTTAATTTCTATATTTCACATAATAACAGACAACGTAATCATAAATTTAAAATGTGAGTATGCTCTAACAATAGAAAAATATATAAGACATAAGCTCATGTAATAGCTCAAAGAATGCGGAAATTAATTGCAATATTTGGCGATATTGCCAAATGATCGCCAGAATTATTCGTAAATATCTAGATAGCAAATTTTTTTAATTTTCTTACGAAATGAATCTATAAGCTTAAAGGAATTAAAAATTATTTTTCAAGCAAGTTTATGTATTAGGTTGGGGAAAAAGTAATCTATTATTTTTCGGTAGATGTCTGTGAGGTATCTATCAAACAATTTCAGATTTATGCTCGTTGGAAAGGTGACATTGGACACTAAAATATCCTCTTGCGGTTTTTTGTTTGATTCATTCAGTTACGAGTACAAGGTTTCAAAAATAGAAGACAACAAACAGAAAATTCGATACATTTTCGTTTTTCTCTTGTAACGGCGAAAAAGAAAGCCGGGTGGCTAAAATTGTGAAAGGTGTTTATCGTCCTATATAAGATTGTAACAACCAGTTACGTACAATTTTTGTTTCGTCGATTCCGTTCGGGTATTTTTGAGGTTAGAGATGCACCTCGCATGTGGATACAGCATCGTCGAAAATGTCTATAAAATATCAAAAATGATCGAAGTTAGCCGCAAGTCAGCTGTAGTAACGCGCAAGACCTAAAAATCTACATGAAAGCTGTTTTAAACCTTTTTACAAAGTGGATCCAAAAGAAGTTACATAAAGTTCACGTAAAAATAATGGATTTCTTTTTCCCCCAACCTAATATAAGACATAAGCTCATGAAATAGCTCAAAGAATGCGGAAATTAATTGAAATATTTGGCGATATTGCCAAATGATCGCCAGAATTATTCGTAAATATCAAGAAAGCAACATTTTTTAATTTTCTTACGAAATGAATCTATAAGCTTATAGGAATTGAAAATTTTTTATTTTTCAAGTAAGTTTATGTATTATGTAATTGTGCGCATAACTTATTTAAATTTATATATTTGTTAATTTGTCTTTTTTTATATAATTCTGTGGGATATTCGCGATTGCAGCGCCCTCAATATGGTGGATAATCAGTATTGTTTAAGCAATTCTATAGCGTTCCATCATTCTGCAACGAGAAGTGTACCATGTGCCTCCACGTCAGTTAGATCCCAATAAATCTAGGCCTGCCCTTAATTTCGACGCTCGGTCGGCAGGTGGTTGCCAATTAATTCACGTCTACAAATGGATCTTCCACACGAAGGCATTAAGAAGCAATTCATTTCAAGCTTATCCATTAGGATGATCCAATTTTGTTCCAAAAAGACATGTGAAGGGGAATTTAAAGAAAAAATATTCCATGCTTGAGGCAGTTTTTTTCTTTTTTTTCGCAGCATCGCTTCTTTATGTAATACATTAGTTAAATTGCAAATTCTTTTTTGAAATTCAAAAATTCCTAAAGAGGATTTGCCAATAAGTTTGAAAGTGATGTTGACGTGACACCATTTTTATTTCACTTTTCTCTTAAGAGTGTTAAAAATTTTAGAGCTATCGAACAAGGCTGTATCAGAAATCTCCTGAAATATTATAATTACATTATTATATTACACACATGATGCAAAAATATCATTATATAAACATTATCCCTATAAATATATATTTTACTAAACAATACATTTATAGCAATAATACTAGCAGTTCACGTATATAATTCCTATTCAATATGTATTAGGTTGGAGAAAAAGATAAATGATTTTTACATGGACTTAATATAACTTATTTCGGATTTGTTTAGCATAAAAGGTTTAAAACTCTTTTAAGGTCGATCTTTAGGTTCTGATAATGCTACAATTGCTAACAAGCGGTCAGTTTCGATCATAAAATTTATTATATATTATCGACAATTTCGATGACGATGCACCCTTGGCGAGAGTGAGAGGGGGGGATTTTTAACATCAAAAATACTGAACTTAATCGATACCGAAATTGTACATAGCTGACTGTTACAGTATCAGGACTATAAACACAATTTCAATTGTCCTAATTTGTGTTTTTACCTTTATCAAAGAAATATTGTAAAATGGTCTGAATTTTTTCTTTGTTGAATTTTCACTGTTAACACTTTTTAACTCATAAATGAAAATTAAATCACAATTAAACATAAAGAGCGAAATAGTTTCTTAGTGCGAAAAGTCACTTTTTAAAAGAACATAAATCTGAAAATGACTTGATCGATACTTTGAGATATCGATCACTGCAGCTTTCAACCAAAAAAATAATGGATTGTTTTTTTCCCCAACCTAGAATTTTGTTCCAAATACATTGTTTTTGAATACGTAATTTTACAAAAATATAGAGCGATTCTTTTTCAAAGCATTTCTTTTAAAATTATTGTTGTTGTTGTTGCCGTGTGCCAGCCAGGCCGGCAATATGGGGTGCGCTGCTCCACTTTTCCAACTGAACCATATTTGGTGTGGAGTCCGACTTCCTCAGTACACACATGCCATAGGGACCCGTTTATAGGGTAGGCAACCATTCACACACAAAGAAAGGACAAAGACAAGAAAGAAAGAGAGAGAGAGAGAGATAGAAAGTACATCCATGCCCGAGCCAGGATTCGATCCCAGGTCCCACCCATCTGTAGTCAGGTACGCTAATCACTAGACAGGTTAGGCGGCTTTAAAATTATTATTTTATAGTTATGTAGCACATGTTCTTACATATTGATTAAGACATATAGATTTAATTAGCTGTAACTGTTAATAAACTTGAATTAGCTCTTTTCGTATTCTAGACAACCAAAGAAATAATAAGTAATCACCTCTTTCACATAGCTGAAACTAACTTTGAAAAGTTTACGAAATTCCTAACAGAACTGGGAAAAAAAAATTCTTTTGCCAGCCGGAAATTCAACTAATTATCGTTTGGATGCACGCGTTTTAGTATTAATGGCGGCGAATTTCAAGAGTACTGAATATATTTTAGCGTCGCAGAAGTCTAGACGTACTAATTACTGTCTTCTAGACGTCCAAAAAGAAAATGTGTACTAGGTAAAGCTCTGGTGTAGAACCTAGGGACTATGCAATGACGAATGAAGTACCGGTATTTACACTTTTGGAGAACAGAAGCATTGTCAGCGGACATTACCTCGTTATAATTACGATGTCTTTATTGGAAACGCTATAAAATTGGATATAGTTTACAATAACTTAAATTAAACTAGTACAAGAATATTTAACTGGAGAAATAAGGAAACGTGTCCCAAGTCATTTAAGTAAATATAACTAAATCGACTTTTATTAAGCAGCACGCTAAACTTCGATTACCCTATAGAAACAAAGTATGGAATTCTATAAGTGAAATTTCGAATGCAAAACGTTCTAATTTTAGAATGGAATATTTTATGTCTTTACGAGACAATCAAAATGAATGCATAGCTGTTTTAAACTCAAATTGGATGTAAATGAATTCAACTAGTACAATAAGCAGATATGAGTTGAGGAAGTAAGGATATTACAAAGTTAATGCAGCAAAATCAAGTTTCATTAAATAAGACGCTAAAATTCGATATTATGGAACAAAGTAACGAATTCATATTTAAACGAATTTCAAACGGAAAATAATATAACTTAGAATATAAATTGTCCTTTAAGATATAATTCTTTTGATTTAATTGTCATTCTCTGTCCTTTTTTATATACAAGCACTGATATAACAAGTTACTCAGCACTCGAAGTGAGAATCGGACTCACGAACTGTTGAATTGTAGATCAGACAATTGACGATTTAGCTACAGAGCTTGCCTTGATAAGGAAACATTTGCTATTAAGTTAATGATTTTAATTAAAAATTCCTGAATAATATATCATGATTAAATTAAGAAAATACCATGGAATGGAGTACATGAGTTCGAATCCTACTTCAAGGTTTACGGTGTATTGGAATCAAATAATTCTCTCGGGCAAATTAAATCAAGTAAATAAAATCACTGACTATGTAGAGAAAGAACGTGTAATAATTAGCAAGCTTAGTTAAATATACTTAATTTCCGATAAATATATTTATGTCGCATAAATTAAAAGATATATTGATTAATTTAAAAATATTAACGTATCATCAATAGATTTATATGTTAGTATCTAATCTCTGTAGTTTAGTTAACCTACGACTAAACTTTAAAACAAAAAGGGCACACAGGAATTAATTATTTCGGGATCTACAACTTAGCTAAATTTTAACGACTTCTAACATCCACACCCAAGATGGTAACTGAATCCATCAATTGTTAAACAAAGGGCAGATTACTGCCAATTTAACGAAACTTAGACTCCAAAAAGGATATTGAGAATTAGATACATTAGAGGAGGAATAAAAAAAATGCATTTAAAAAATTGTAAGCAGACGATAAAAATATGATTTAAAAGTCAGAACAGCACCTCTCAACATAAATTTTAAAGAATCCTTTTAGGGAAAAGGAAAGAAGATATTGTGAAATAGGATGAGCGCCGTTTCTTTTTCCCTCCGGCGGAGGGAGAAAAGGGATTTTTCATCCGGCAGGACTTATGAATTCCAGCTGGATAAGCAGGGAGCTCTTTTCAACACGAAGGAATGCCAGGAAAATAGAAGAATAGGGAGGACCCATAAGTCACGTGATCGAGGAGACTTCCACGGTCCACCAGCCTATCGACAAGCAAGTTAATAATGGGTCACTTAACCTTCCTTTTTAGTTTAAATATCGTTTGCTGTCACAATTCATAACGCAGCTGAAGTCTTCTTTCGTTTTCCAGTATTTTACTGCAAATAAATGGACGATGTAGCTTTAATTTCAAACAAAAAAATAGCATAAATTTAGTCATCTCTCACATGCAAGTTACGGAAACTTTAACGTAAATAACAAAGCATGTTTGAATTAAGAGGTATTTTTTAAAGACTTCACAAATGTAGTGATCATGAGCAGCAAATTACGATAACAACATTAACAATTATTGGATGATAAAATAGCAATGTTAACATGAATAAAATATGACACATTTAAAAACTGCTGAAGTAAATGGTGACATTAGTGGCTTGATTTTCACTCTTTTTTTACAAAAGGGAACACATTCAGTCAAAATTCACGAAAGCCGGATTCTGAATCCTTATAATATACACGGCAAAGGTGGGAATCGAACACATGAACCGCTAAACTGAAGATTACACAGCTACTAATTCGCCAAATTATAATAAATAAAAAAATTATAAATTTTAGGCCGATTTGTTATGTTTATCATACTAGGCTTACTTCTAACACAGAAGCGCTATATATAACAAAATTGGAATCGAACCAACAAACTGCTGCACTATAACCTTAAGGTGGAAAGAAAATCACTTATCCAGCCTTTCTCGATCAAACTAAGCATGAAATAAATGTTAATACAACGTATATAGTAAACTTCCAATATTCTTAATTGTAATAAAACCGTAAACAAAATTTAGAATTCTTGTAAAAATAAAATTACTAAATCTATTTAAATGAATATTTATCAAGTTAAGCTATTTTAATCATTCCACAAAGAAATTGGATTTTACATGAAATGCTTTATTTTATGCACAAGTCATAAATTTACTTTTATCCAAAAAGCAGATGATATTAGTAAAAATTATTCGTCGATTTGCGTTAGATTTCGATAATTTGGTATTTTCGTCACTAAAGATCATTTTTTGAATGAGTAAGAAATCGATCAGTATCTGCAGTTTAAGTAGATTGCAAACCACTGCAAGCATCCACACCCGAGATGGGAATTGAAGCAATGTGCTATTGAACAGATAGCTAGAATACTAAGCATGCCACCTTCAGAGGAATCATTTCACATGGACGACACTGCGACCTTACAGCATTGCGACCGACATATTTAACGTCTCCATGCCATAATTAGCGCAAGCACGGTAGATCTTTGCTTACGTCGTGATTCGAACTCACAGATAACGAGAATGAACGCCCTAAACGACCGGGACACCACGGCCACTAACACTGTAAGAACATACACAAACGATAAAATTTGCCTGAAATATTGATACTGAACTTATTTATTTCTTACATAATATTTTCACAGCTTTACAAAAACGAGGAAAAAAGTTTATTTACATAAATAAAGCACAATTTAAACTGGTCTAACAAATATAAGTAAAATACAACATATATAGTTTCATCATTTAACTTTCGTTTACATTCTAAATTATAAAAAACAAACCTATTATATATACTATAATAAATCGAAAAAAAGCAGAGGAAAAAAATACTGACCAAAATTTTCCTACACATTGTTTATTTCACAATAAACATTATAAATAAAACGACACAATAAAAAAATAACAAATCTCATAAATACCCGTAAAAGAATTCACTAACAACAATACATTCAACTCAAACAATATACAAGATCATAAAAAATACAACTACACTCTACTCATTCATTTTTTCAACGTCATTTCCTGATCGTAGAGTAAAAAACCCAGCTAACGACCTTTTCCTATTTTTTACGTATAAATACATTTAATTATGCAGAAAATTACATACCTCATTAAGGGAGAGCTCCGATAGTAACACGTGTTCGACACCCACCCCTGAGAATCACACGTCCGCCGATGCGTCAGGTACAGTCACCGTTACACCTGTCGCATTTTATTTGAATAACACCGAAGCTCAGACGACAAAAAGCGCGAGGAGATGCTGGAAGTTTAGTTGTTGCTTAATAAACAGCGAGCTGCAGCAATGAAAAGACACGTAACTGACATTAGGATGCAATCGTTTTCCAAACGATAACTCGTAAAAGTTCGACACAGAGCGCGCTCGACTAATCTTTACTTTTCCTTAATTGATGTTAATGGAAAACAACGCCAGAAACAGTATCTTGTGATTTATGTTGGCGATAAATATAAATTAATATTAAGATAAACATTTAATTTCGGAGACTCAGCGGAGGTAAGTTTAATGGACTTTATATCGATGACGATGAGAATTTTACGACCTCAAAAGTGAATTTTAATTCTAAATAGCTTCAAAATATGCATGCCGCTTATTCAAACAATAAGCTCATATTTAATTAAACATTATAAGATGCGAAAGATAAGATATTAAAAACTATCATTACCGAAAAGTTTAATTTATTGCCAAGCCTTAAAATTTTAAACTATTTATGAATATAAAAATCAAAAACTTCAAATATTATTTAATGCTTTTAAAAATAAACAAATTTATTATAAATTTATATATTAAATAAAGATCTATAATATCGGCAACGCATAAAATAATAAAATTTGTCAGGTAAATATTTTTTCCTCTATAAATAATAAATTTCAATAGAAAAAATAAGCATCTGAGTTATAAAGAATGCATAGTTCATTGACTTCAAATACTCTTAGGATAGGTTAGGTTAGATTATTAAGATTCATTTCCGGCTAACTACAGATGCAAACAATTCTAACCACTTGTTGTTAATGAAGTAATTCCAGTCAAATGAAGAGATGAATACCTGAGCTGGCGTATTCGCGAAGAAATCGTGAACTCTCAGACTACTTAAAGCGCATAGTTTCTCCCAGCATGACGGTCTTCAGATGTGTCAGGCATAAAACCCACTACGTTACAAACACGAGGGCGGCGCTTTTTTTCAACTTGAATATCTCTCTCTTTAAAACAACCTCAACAAATATTTTATATTTTAGCTGAGTTCGTAGCAGATTTATTCAAATGCTATGCTAAACGCAACAAATTAGCACATCACTTTAAATCAATATCAAATGACGAGGGCGACATCTCAACTGGCCTTCTCCTTTTTCCAATTATTGAGAAGCACAGCATCTCGAGGTACATTTTAAATGTGAACAAGACCTACTGAATTAAAAAAAAGCATTAAACTATGACAAGCGACGAGTCTGACACAAGAATTCAGAGGAAACACATTGCTCAAATTTATGCGCACGGATGCGCGCACACACACATTATGTTATATATATATATATATATATATATATATATATATATATATATACGTAAGATAAAAGCATCGTGTTAATATAGTTGTAAATATTCAGAAGATAAATAATCATTGCACAAAGTTCGAATTTATATAGAAAAACTGTGATAATATATTACATTTTTAGTAATACTATTAAATTGTACTTACACTATAGCTTTCGTATCTTCAACCTTTAAAATAGCATACTTTTATGCGTCACAAAATATGTATAACGTTCAGATCCACTTCAGAATTCCATAACCATAAAATTAAAATAAAAAAAAATCAAACCTGCAATTTAAATTATATGTTACTGCAATATCGAATATAATTTTTTTTCAAACCCTTTAGTAAATTGTCAAGGTAGATTCCCCCTTTGAAAGAAAAAAAAAATCCGTTACGAAACTGGTTTTATACCTTCTTGGTTTCAACGGTTAGTATCCATTAGTCGCCAAGTACAGCCATTATTCATTCTACTAATGCAGGATACTTATTGCACGGCGTCTTCGGCGAAATGGCTTCCTCGGCGCGAAACCAGCCAACCAGAGGACGCGTCTTCAATTTTTATGCCACCGCATGATTGATTTGTCTGGATGAAACTCGCCAACATATAATGAAATATTCGAAAGTAAAACGCCGGAATTATTATGAATTCATAGTTCCGGCAAATGAACACCAATAACTGTACAAAGACCTCGTTGCAGATTTAATTCTCTTCTTGATTTATTTATGAACTAATACAGGGAATTTCAATTCCGTTATTAGATTCTGAACGAATTAAGATTATGTATAAAATGTTTATTAATATTTCTTCCTAACCAATCTCACAGCATTTTTAGTTCACTTAGAATTTGATGTGTGCATCGAAACATTTTTACACCCTCTTAGACCTTAACCCCGTTGTTATAAATACAAGTTAATTTTTTTATAATACATTTTTAAGACATATTAGGTTGGGAAAAAAGTTATCCATTATTTTTTCGGTAGACGTCTGTAGTGATCGATATCTCGTGAGGTATCTATCAAACAATTTCAGATTTATGCTCGTTGGAAAGGTGACATTTTGACACTAAAATATCCTCTTGCGGTTTTTTGTTTGATTCATTCAGTTACGAGTACAAGGTTTTAAAAATGGAAGACAATAAACAGAAAATTCGATACATTTTCGTTTTTCTCTTGTAGCGGCGAAAAAGATAGCCGGGTGGCTAAAATTGTGAAAGGTGTTTATCGTCCTATATAAGACTGTAACAACCAGTTACGTACAATTTTTGTTTCGTCGATTCAGTTCGGGTATTTTTGATGTTAGAGATGCACCTCGCATGTGGATACAGCATCGTCGAGAATGTCTATAAAATATCAAAAATGATCGAAGTTAACCGCATGTCAGCAGTCGTAACGCGCAAGACCTAAAAATCTACATGAAAGCTGTTTTAAACGTTTTTCCAAAGCGAATCCAAAAGAAGTTACATAAAGTTCACGTGAAAATAATGGATTTCTTTTTCCTCAAACTTATATATAAGTATGCAATTGCATATACATTAGGTTGTCATTATTGCATATGCATAAGTAATCCATTACTTTTTGGGTAGAAAACTGCAGTGTTCGACATCTCATGAAGTACCGATCAAGCGATTTCAGATTTAAGCGTCTTGAAAAGGTGACATTTCGCACTAAAAAAATTATTTTGCTCTTTTTTGGTTGGTCCATTAAAAAAAAAGAGTTAAAGAGTGCTGAAGTGTAATACAAAAGAGAAAATTTGGCATATTTTACATTTTTTCTTCGATAAAGCTGAACATGCAACATGCATTGAAATGGTGTTTATGGGCCCGATACTGTAACAGGCAAATAAGTGCAATTTTGGTATCGTTGATTCAAATCAGATATTTTTGATAATAAAAACACACCTCACGGGTGCATCGTCATCGAAATTATGGATAAAATATAAAAAATTAATCGAAGCTGACAGCTTGTTAGCAGTCGTAGCATTGTCCAGAACCTAATGATAGACCTTAAAACAGTTTTAAAACTTAATGCAAAGTAAATCGGAAACAAGTTTCATAAAGTTTACGTAAAAACAGTTGATTTATTTTTTCCTAGCCTAATATTTATAGGTAGATGCTTACAATATTTAAAAAGAACTAGTATGCAATATAATTAAAGAATAAGTTTTTTCAATCTGGCGCGCGCACAGAACTTTTAATTTTCATATTAATTAAATGATGTGACTAAAGAAAGTACTAAAACAATGATCTTACCACCCTTCCGAGTCTGGTTTTCCATTACCCAAAGCGTTTTGCGATAGTTTAGGCAAGACACCTACGCCACCCCTGAGAACACCCACCTGACACCCCTTCTCCCCAAAGACCATCAAATAAACATGCAGGTGAACTACGAGACATCACTTAATGAGAAGGCCCTTTCCCCACATTTCTGGAATTCCAATAACGTTCCTCCTACGAAGAGGTGGCATTCGCGACGAAAAATTCCGGAAAAATGTACCCGGGAAAAGCCGGAATCCGAAATTTTGTTCGGCATTCTTCTCTAGAATGAGGTGTGCTTGAAACTTAACAAATGACGATGTAAGGTGCCAACAAAACCTGCTATATATTTGACTGCTATAGAAGCTTTCATTAACAACCCTTTGTTATCAAAGAATCTCGTTTGAATGCAAAGGGAAAAACAAAACTCAAATTCTTTTATGTTTTGAGAAATAAAGACATGTAATACTGAGTGAGGATTTCTTACTGTCACAAATATAGATTAAAATTAGTTCAACTAAATTGTAAATTAGCTTAGTAATACAACTGAATGTAATAATTAATACATATTAAAATTAAATAAAAACTAAAAGGACATATTATATTTTCAATAATGAAAATAAACAGGAAACAATTTTAATAAAATAAAACGATAAATGTAAACTTTTATTTACAGTTAACTTTTGAAATATTTTGAAATTAATATCAAGTAATTCCATCATTGACATTAATATTTCATTGTTTAAAATTTTTAATTACTTTATTACAAATCTTATTTTGATTTAATTTATATTAATTATTTTAATCCTTTAATAATGCAATAAAACACTGAACTCTAAAACAATCCGCATTTGAGTAATAAATTTTTCTTAGTTAGGAATAATTATTTTTAATATATTCGTGAAATTTAATGAAAGTAAAATTTCGAAAATTCAACTGTTTTTACGAAACTTAACAAATATTTTATTTTTTAAACGATGCAAAAATTGAATCAGGATTACAAAACGACTTATTAAAATCTTTTAAAAGGGCAGAAAACGTAAGCTTTTCTTACAGCTAGGCAAAGAGCAAGGTTTTTCTTTAATTCGAATATTCGTTAATTAAGAGAATTCTAATTTTAATTATTTTTTTCTCGCCACGGAACATTAGGCGTTTAAATTTTTCCGTCAAGCACCAAGGGAACAGAGAGAGAGCAACTAATGGACTAGATTAATCGCATTAATAATTAAAAAAATTAATGAAAAATAAACGCTAGATTCGTGAAATGAGCAATTACCCGTGTAAAACATCTTATCTTTCTCGCGGGAAATTTTATCCCACTTAAGAACGGCAGCGCCACCTCACGGAAATGAAATTATTAAGAGAATATATTTATTTTATCGTGCCGAGATGGAAAAGGCGTTATCAGCCGGGAGAACTCCTTCCAACTTTTGAATCCGGGAAACAAAAGAGGCACTAAAAGTCCAAAATCCGCGTATAACTGCAACCGTATTTCTCAAAATATTTTATTTTATAACTCGCCGCTTCACAGAGATGTCTGTTTAATTCTCAGAGTACAATGGCAAAAATAAACACATAAGAAGACGGCTGAAGACTTGACACAGTGGAACTTTCATTCTACTTAATTGAAGACGCATTCAGTGGCGCGAAACTTTCTGGCGATAAAACAGTTTTATTTCAAGAGAATAGCATTTTGGCGAGATAAGCAGACGGGGATTAAAAATGGCTACCTTGTTTATGGTGTTCCAAATGTCCCTCAAGTTAATGTAAGAAAAACATTGACTAGGCTCTTCAAAGATTGCGAAAGAAAAATTTAGATGATTTCAAAATTATATTATTAGTAGCAATGAAATCTAAATAGCAACTCAAAAGGCAAATACAAAGAAACTCTGGAGAATTTATGTATTTTTTAAACAAAATAAACTGGGTTTAAAATTCTAAAATAACGGGGAAATATTTGCAAACTTAGCAAAAATTGCAAACCAATTCACTTTGAAGTATACATAAATTTATAAAATAATGGGTCAGTATTTCCTGTTTTCTTAAGCGAACTAATAGCAAAGTGGTCTGATTTTTACGTTTAGTAGTTCCCAGATTCAAATCCTATCGCTGGCAGTGATTGCGCGAATCCACTTTAAACCATAGCTTCCTTCAGATTTAACTGTACAAGGATGAATGAAAGTATAACCTAACCTAAACCATCCATTTCTCTTACTAGAAATGGTATTAGAATGACCTTAGAATGGAAAAAATAACTATTGAGAACATGTCGGAAAATTCTCAAGCACTCACCTGACAATATTCCAAACCGCAGAATTTTTTTTAAAGCTGTTTAACAATGAATGGTATTTATTCTGAGTTCTAAGCTCCTTCAGCGCAAGATAGACTACGGTAAGCTTCATATAGAAAACATACTTATTATCGAATTATTACATCGAATATTTGAAATTCGAGAGTCGAACCTCCAGTAAACGAGAACTTAACGTCGATGCACTTGACAAAAAGACAACGCGGTCACACTTTAGTAAATAGAACAGTAAACGTCGAAAGTATCATAACGAGATATCTTCGAAAAATTATGAGTTATATAATTAAAAGTTACGATTAAGAAGTCATAAATGAAACGAGTCAAGTTTGGCGACATTGGCGAAGACTACCGCGACAAGTAAAGAATTACATGTCGCATAGGGATACTCTTTAATTTATCACGTCCATTATTCAAAGAGAACAGATATGAGGCGTAAATCATTTCCAACCAATTACATTAAAGAACAGGCTGTATGTTTGAAATATGGAACTTTTCTTTTCTGTAATTTTTTGATTATCGTTTATACTAATATATCGAAAAGAGTCGCGCAGAGAGATATTTTTATAAAATATTTTATGAATTTGTACTATTAGTGAATTGAATCTCAGACGAATTTTTGTTAATCAAATATTAACTTTATGATATTATCCTATTTTTGTTTATATAAAAAAAATTCGAGTTCATCGTTAAAAAAGAGAAAGTAAATTAAAGTAACAAATATGAAAAATATGTACTTTCATTTATCGGAATCAAATTCAAATATCACTAAAAATACTGTAATTAGATAAAAAAATATTTTTTTTAAAATAATCACTAAAATTTTTACGAAGTTCATATGCGTGATAAAAACTGAAGAGAAATTAACTTCAAAAAGTTATTTTGCAAAGAAAAAATGACGATTTCATAAGAATTTCTTGGACATTTTTACAAAACATTTGGCGATGAACCAAAAAGCATATTACGTAGCTCTAGCGACAGATTTTATAATAATTGTTTTTAACAATTACTGATTACTTAATGCCATGTTATAAAAGAAAGAATTCAGATCAAGTAAATAAAAAATTCTATTACATAATCTTGAGATCATTTCGATTCGTAAGGATCTTCTAGTTACGAAACGATATGATGGGCAACAAATACAAACTAATAAAGGGTTAGCTTTTGGGCTTATAAATCAGTAACTTCTGAGTTCGATTCCCATCTAGGACATAAATGCGTGATACACTTTAAATATAGATCTTAGTCAAGACAGATCTTGTGTGCAAGAAGGGAGTATAGTAACAAAGAGATGCTGCTGGGAGAACTAACTACACCAACTGATATATGAACTAAAACTAAGCAATCTCTACCCATAATTTTATTACCAATGACGCTAGACGCCATCAACAGTGTCACTTTTCTCTCAAAGAGAGCAAACAAATTTTCCGGTCAGATCTAGTTTAAGTTCTAGTTCAGAACTACATATAAGTGCAGAGCTACTAACTGTTTTGTAAAGGATTATATAATTGTTTTATCTAAATTTGAATGCATAAAATTTCATAGTTCCCGTTAACTAACAACAATAAGTTGCTATTCACATCAAATGATTATTCACGTTTGAGCAAAAATATGTAAAAACTTCAAGCTTGCAATGTTCAATTAAGATAGATTTTAGGTTGCCAGCCATCTTATTCATAGTTTTGCCCTCATTTTTCCACATATTTTAACTGCTGATCCTTCGATTGCAATAAATGACACTAATAATACCTTTCAATTCAAAAAAATTAATTGTCAATATAGGCAATGATCTGAACTGCAAGAAAATGATTAAAATATACGTTTATCAAATATTAGCAGATTGTTAGATAATTTTAGCAGCTAATTAACCAATATTTGAAACTTTTAAGTTAGTAATAGCGATTGTTAAATAATATTGTATTTAAATAATAGAATGAAGAAGACGCGGTCGTCTAATTGGTTAAGGTATCCTTTTTCGTTACCAGAAGGTAGCGCGCTAGAATTCCGACTAAACCAAATATCCGCCGTCTTCGCTAATGGCGGCTGGGACACGTTGAATAGGTCGTGGTCGCAATGTCCTCCATGTGAAATGATATCTCTGGGGTGGCAAGCCAAGTAATGGGGAATCTTCTGTTCGGTTCCTGCTTCTAAATTACGAAGACCCACCTGCTTTCGGGGAAACGATAGCACACACAGGGTGCTCCACTATTTTAGCCGCTTGTAGTACAAAAAGACGAAAATCCTTAGCAGCCGGTCATTAAAAATGAAAAATATTACAATGAAAAATCATTTATTATGAGTTATTCATATGAACCGACTTTGTAGAAAATATATTTCAAAAATTCGCTAAGACAAAAGTATAAATTACATCAACAACCACCCTTGCTGAAGGTACTATTATATTGGTTAACATATCATTAAAATCTAACTACAATTGGCCTAAATATGTTGTTCATTAAATTCTAAAAATCTGCTCCAATTTCTTTCTACAGTGAGAAAATCATACAACTTATCTACAATATGCGATTACAAGGAATATTGAAATCCTATTTCTTTTGGAAACATATACATATACACACTTTTTTTCTTATTAAAAAAGTATTAATCAAAATATTGTAACCCTTAGCAAATGATGTAACTAAAAAATATTTCTATGATAAATTGTTCACAAATGAAAAAAAAACTTTCTCCTCATCCTCAACGATGAAACGTGGTTAGAGAATGGAAGTTTTTAGCTTAATTACATCACAAATCTCCAAACAGTGCTAAAAAATGCATCAAAAGACAGCTCGATGAAACAACTTGAAGCATTTCCTGGGAAACGTGGTATTTTTGAACTTAACTTCATCACAGAACATTAATTTTTCGTGCTTAAAGACAGCAAAAATAACGTTTTTTTGGCGAGCTTTTTAACAGATGAAATGTTTGTTTAACTTAAAAAAAAAATTTTTTTTCCAACAGAATTTTACCCATTACGCTCATCTCAACACCTATATGTAACTTCTTTTTCTTGATTTTACTGAACAATGAATTCGAATTCCCAAAATTTATGAGGCTAAAGATTTAAAAAATTGTACCAATTCATAGAAAAGAAGGATGACATCGAATAATATGAAAGCCTTTCGAAGAATTCCATCAAAAACTTGCATTATTTTAAAAGATAATTTCATAAGCGGATGGCAACACTTAAATAATAGAGAGGTTATGATTCTTAGATATAACTAAAGTGGTATACATAAGCCATTTGCGTCTAAACTGAACAACGGGCTTCAATAGGCTTCGAAAACCACGTGACAATAAAAGATTCCATTTCTTACGATCAACGACATAAATTCAATATATCAAAAAATAGTATAGAATTTCCAAGATATTTAAGTAGAAAATTGTATCCTTTATTCAATGACAGAATTGAAAATAACAAACGAGATGAGAATTTAAAAGTTTTCAAAATTCACGTGACAAACGCAGGAAAACCAAAAAAAAAAAAAAAAAGTGCGTTCCAGTTCTTTATAATCCAAACTCGATAACATGAAATTGTCAACAAAGACATATAAACACATTTGGACATAAAGATAAACAGATTAATTAATTAAAAAATCAGATTAACAGAAAATAAACTTATATATTAATATGTTCCTTGATATCAATCACGTGACAAAAAAATACGAAACTAAAGGAGAATTCTACTTGCATTTTTCCATCATACGAATTCCACTCTAAAGTTGCATAAACAAATTTGTAAACGCACTTGAGTAGGGGAGAGTAACTATCAAGACAAGAAAATCAACAAATTAAGAAAATAAACAGACTTCGAAATCACGTGACAAACAAAAAGAGTTTAATTCTCAAGTTAAAACTTATAGAATAAATAGTTTATTCAACGTAAAAGCACATGTATTCGCAAACATATTAGGGAAGAAAAAGGTAAATTATTCCTGAAACAACAAAAGTTGATGGCCTAAAGAGCAGAATATTTAACAAATTTCGATATCACATGACAAACAAAACCGGAAAAAGAACTCTAATTCCAATCAGTCATGACGCAAATTCAATAAAACAAAGACACAAACTCGCAAACATGTTTGGCTATTAAAGTAAGCTCTCACTAAAAAGGTAACATTTAACATCAAAAAAATAAATTTCCACATGAGTCGATATCACATGACAAAATGCAAATTCAAAAACAGCCGAATCATGAATGGTGATAGAAATTCTATAACATAAAAATGCATAGAATTTTTTGAGAAAAAAGGTACATCATCTTTGCGTAATGATAGCACTCAAAATCAAAAGAAGAAAATTTAGCAAGTTCCAAATCAAAAAACGAAAACAAAATCGAAAAAGAAGTCCGATTTCAATCATCCAAAATACATACACACAAACTCGATAATATAAGGACACAAAAATTTGAAAGTATAATTTTGCTAGTAAAAAAAATCAATGCTATGGTAAAAATTTAGCATCAATAGAGTAAGAAATTCGACACGTTTCGATATTACACAAAAAAAAAGAAAAAAACGATCGAATCTGGAATGTGATAGAAATTCTGCAATATAAAAATACAGAGATTTGCAAACATGTTTGAAAAGAAATGCAAACTATAAAAGCAGCGACAAAATTCAACATAAAAAAAATCAGAAAATTTAACAAGTTTCGTTAATCATGACAAATACAAAATAAAAGTGTAAATAAAGAATGAAACTAATTACTTAAATAATACAAAAACATTGATATAAAAACATATATCTAGTCAAGTAAACTATTACAAAAGCGATACAATTCAAGACCAAACGGGTAAAAAATTCAACAAGCTTCTAAAACCACGTGACATAAATACAAAACCAAAGAAAGAATTCCCAGCTTCAAAACATCAACACTCAATATCCTCTAAGCGTGACAATGGTAACAGAACTGAAGCGAAAAATTCAATATACTCACCTCCTTTTCGTAGTGTTCAAAAAGCGCAATAAATATATATTTCCAGTCCGCAGAAGCTGACAGCTCAACTCAACTCTGCAAGCAACACACCTGGGTCTACACAGCGCAGAGAATATAAAATCTCCCTTTGGAAAAAAAGTTTTCTTTTCCAATTGAAAGAGACGTACACGTTCCTATAAATTTAAGTCGCCAAATTCATGTGTCTATTGTTCTGTCAGTGGCTATGAAGGTTTCGACTAAAAAATGGCCCTCCTTTATTAACACTTCGCAGAGATTCACGATTGTGTTGTATTTGCGATGGGTGTTGTGTAACGAACAAGTCTACCTCTTTCGAGGAAATAAATAAGGCGAAGACATATCGCTGAATTCTTTCACTACCTCCTTTTTCAAAAAGAAAATTGTAACATTTGTAACTCGTGATGGCAATGTACGTTTACCTGCTCAATTTGCATGAAACAACGCAAATATAACGTCCAGAAAGCATGCTACTAAGTGTGGTTTAAATTTGGTTTGTTAATCCCCCTATGGTCACTGTAGGACTACAAACATAATTTAACTAGATATAAATGGACATCGAATTATTAAAAGCATCCATGTTTAAAATAAGAATGAAATCCACTAATTGAAAATTTAAAGATAGTCAGCTTGGGAAAAGATTTTAGCTAATATCTATTCTAATTTTTACTTATGATATGACCAAATTCAAGTTTTCAGACCAAATTTTATCAACGCCTAAAGAGTTAATCTGAGAGTCGCAGGATAATCATATTTTGCAAGCGAAATCGGGTTACTTTTTGCACATGACATTTAATTCAGCTGGATTGGTTTAAGAGCTAGTTTTTCCCTTTACATTCTAGATTTAATTCGACGAGTTGAATTGAATCAGGTAGGTTTGTCGACCTGTAACTTTTAGCATTTAAGACTGATTTGACTCTTGTAACTATACAGAGTTGATTCTGTCGTTTTACGGCCACTGTTGCTAACACAGTATCGTGGTTCGAATAGGTTGGATTGAAATAGTTTAGTTTGATATTCTACGGTCAATATTGCGACAATAGGGCTAACTAAACCGAGTTGAATGGGTTTGATAGGTTTGTTTGTCGTTCAAAGGCCTTTTAGAACACCATAAATAACTAGGCTAACAGTTCAAAATGGATTTCGACGTACTACAAATCTCCATGCTCAAGATGGGATTCAACCAAAGAAATGTTGTTGAAAGTGCTAACCGTCAAGATCGGTAACTGTTAAGTTACCTATCTTGACGATCTTGTCGAGTTGAACTGTTTACTCGGTTACCGAGATAAACTTACGGTAACTATGAACACTTACTCGACCGAGTTTGGAATCAGTTTTGTTCTAGAGTAACTGTTGGCGTACTAGGAAAAATGAATTCAGGATCAATTAATTTTTGACTGCCGCTGTGTGATTATTATTAGCATACTCCTAAAAATCCCATTGGGTAAATTCAATCGGACTTGTTTATCCTACTATTGAGTCACATTTCCTACACTAAAGATAATTTGACCAAGTTATTTTCTTTTTTTCTGACATGAAGTCACTTTCTGTACAGATTGTATTAAAAGAGAAATCTACAAACACATCTAAGCATGAGAAGTGAAGTGATGATTAGTTGTAGTAAAAGTCCTTACGTGGACTACTTAGATAAACTCAACCACTTTCAAATTATATACATATCGATTATTTAATCTACAAAGAACCTAGAAAACCTCCCTTTCAAAATCTCTCCGAAACAATATTTCAACCAAAATATTAACAAAATAGATTAGAACTTATAGAGACGAGATATTTTTGTTTAAAAGTGAAAGTTCTCGCGAGAAAAACGACACAAAATTCCCCAATTCCCCATAACGTAACATTACCTTTTTTTCCACCACATCCATTTGCGTGCCTACTTCCCACTCACATAAGTTTCATTTGCAAAATGGAGCGTGACACCAGATTTAATGAGGCGTAAGAAACTATAACGAACAGGAGACAATATCGAAGGATATACCCAGAAATCCACAGAAATAGCGGCTTTAAGATATACAGGAGCCAAGGCAAAAAAAAGCACATAAAACCTCTTTCGCAGGGACACTAGCTGTGATTCCCGGGGAAGGAAGCAAGTGTTATCGGGATCATAAATACACTTGCGCCATATCTTTACGATTGCGAGCATTCTTCTGTGTGTAACCTCGCTCAAATAAAGGCGATAAAACAGAGACAGATAAAGAAGACTTTTCCCTTCTTTTCATAATTTATAAGCCTCACTCAATATTCAGTTGTTCCCACAGCAGACGCTTTAAAAAACCATTTCATTTACATTGGATCTGAATTATAAGCATACCCATAATTCTGCATACAACTGCATATTTATTAAAATATATTATAAAAAGCAGAAATAAAAATGAAAAAAATTTAAATAAAAAAAAAAGCTCCAAATTGTGTCAGTATCTAAGATGGTGTTAGACCATTTCGACACTCACAGCAAATTTTAAGAGAATCAAATACTCCAACATGTACATATATAATTCAACAAGACACTTATTAGAAGACAGATTATAATCTAAAAGATTGGGGAAAAAATCTTTATCTTTACGTGATTTTTATGTAACTTGTTTCGGGTTCACCTAAGAGTACAAAAGATCTATATATACAAGATAACATATGCTTTAAGGTCGATCATTGGGGTGGTGCTCAGCTGCTAACAAGCTGTCAGCTTAGATAATTTTTGATTTTGATTTGATTTGACACATTGCAAGATCCCCAAGAGAAAGCTGTGCCGAAAACCAAATAATCTTCAATCATTTATGACATTTTGTAGACAATTCTAACATTTTAATAGACAATATATTAATAATTTAATGCACCCGTGTGAGGTGCATCTTTAACATCAAAAATACCTGAACGGTATCGACGATACCCAAATTGTGCATAATAGGTTCTGACAGCATCGGAAACATATAGACTATTCACCATTTCAATCGCCTAGCTTGTATTTTCACCTTTATCAAAGAAATATTATAAAATGCACAGAATTTTCTTTTTTGAATTCCACTTTTAACACTCTTTAATTCATAAATAAATAGACCAAGCAAAAAAGAACAAAAGGCCAAAATGTCACCTTTCGACAAGCATAAATCTGAACTTGCTTGATCGATACTTTATGAGATACCGATCGCTGCAGTTTTCTTCTCAAAAATTAATTGATTACTTTCTACACAGTCTAATATATACTGACACTAAACTAAAATCACAGTTTTAATTTAAAATTACATCCAAAATTAAAAGAAAAATACAAACAAATTCAAAAACAAATCGTTTATTAATCCTATTTATCTTCCCATTTTAAGTAAGATTTTTTTTTATTCTCAGTCAAATTTTAAATAGCCATATTAGGCTGGAAGTCATCAGTTAACTAATGTCAACGAAATATTTCTCGTTCCAAAAATGAAAATAAACTGCCCGATTATCTAAGAAGTCATTTTAAGCATATAAATTTTATTTTCAAAAAAGATATGTATTTAAGATAAAAAAAAATGGTGTCAAGGAAGTATGACCTCTTTTCGAATTGGAAGATCCCGTGTTCGAACCTAGCGACTGTGGGATAGATTGTTTTTATCAGGATGGGTATTCGGTTTGATTTGTTTTGTTTGTGGACCTTTTGTACACGATCGCTAATCAGAACGAAATCAAGATGAAGGGTATTCGGAAACCTTTAAGATGACTTATAAGATTTTACATTACACAATCCAAAAAACATTAAATTACATATTACATGTAATAAAAATATTCTAACCGGTTGCTTAACTTTTAGTATCAATTTCAGGATTTTTTATATTAAATTTCACAAGACTTAAAACTTTTTAACAATAAGAATTTATTGTAGAGATATTTGTAAAAAATCCTCTATATATTTAATAATTTAATTATACATTCTCTCTTTTTCATAAACATAATTGATTACATATAAATTTAGTGATTTATAAAAATTAAAAAAAAAATAGGAGAGGCTTTTAAGAAATACTTAACTTTTTGTCAACCCGTTTCTTTTGAAGCGGTGACACTACCCCTTCAGCAAATTGTGTCTCAATATTTCACATAAAAAACTGTTTTTTTTCCATATATATATAATCATAGAGACATTAGTTTTCTTATGAAAGTAATTAGGGCCAACTGTTTTCAACTTTTCAATGCTAACATTTTTTATGTCGAGTAATTAAATATCCATTACTTTCAGCTTGGTATATTTTTTCTCCATTTCCCCGCACTAAAGCTATTACATAACGTAAAAAAAAATATTCATGACTTTTAAGGTAGTAGGCAAACATTTTTTTGCCATACTTTAGAAAGATTGTACAAAGACTTACAATTATTTGCAGTGTGAGTCCAAATGTAAATATTTTTCTCTAGTCTAAGCCATTTTTGTGCGCTCTCATGAGAAAGCTTTATAACTTTAACAAGAAATACAGCTATATCTAAAATTAATGAAATTTTCTGATTTGCATATTTTAAAAAGTTTAATATACTGACAAATTCTTCAACAATTCAACAAATTCAATAACTAAGAATACAATTTCACAATTCAAATATTGCGACAAATTAATAAAGAGGAAGAATATTGAGTGTTGTCGCATTAGCCCTGAGATGGGCTCTACCTGTAACATGGAAGTAATCGGGTTGGAGTCTTCGTCATTTAGAAGGACCAAGCAGATATTCCCTAAACACTTGGACCTGTCAATCTCAGGGGTATCATTTCACTTGGAGGACATTGCAACCACGAATTATTTAACGTGCCCCAGCCGACATTAGTGAAAATGTCGGATCTTTGTTTGGCTCAGGATTTGAACTCACTACCTTCCTGTAACGAGAACGACGAACCAACCAGACTCAAGTACTGAAAAATGTCATGAAAAATTATTACGTTCTTCTAAGGGATGAGATTCAAATCTTTTATTTGTATTTTTTTAAATGAAAATATAAATAAAATCAACGCACACTCCACATTAAGATTAAATTCTTTCAGAAATTTTCTGCTCATTTTTAATTTATATATTTTCCTTTTTGTTTGAAGTGCAGAAAGTTCAGAAAAGCAGAAAGCAGAAAGTTCTCAACTCCCTATTTCTAAAAACGTGTCTGAAGATAGAAGGGGGGAAATGGCACATCGAATTCTTTATTCATCTTGCTTTGAGGCATTTTTCAGAGTAAAAAATTCGATTCTAGAAAGGGTTGAATAGCGAAAGATGAAAATTGCACAGCTGTAACTGCTCTTGTACAACTCTACTCCCTAACTACCACGCCACCAAGTAGCAAGAGTATGAAACTTCAGTAGAAGCTACGATCTTGATCCGTACACACGCTAAAACGTGTGCTCCTAACCTGTAATTAAATATATATGTCCACTTGTTTTGTTTTGTTTAATGTTTTTTATAATAAATTCTTAAATATAACCCTGGTGGATGTATTTCATTACCCTCACCCCATTGGTTCCTTAAATCAAGGGCCACACAGCTGCTTTCTTCATATACATGTTTTGAAGGGAGTCCTCAAGTTTTCGGGGTTTTCTCCCTTGCAACACACGAATATAGCGTTCTATTTATAAATATTTCACCCAGAAAGGCACGATACGGCAGAAGTTATAAAATCTTTTCAAGGTTGGGAAACCAAATACCTACCGCGGATCAACAGGTAGAAGTCCAACCTCTTCGGAGGCTCTGGCAACTTTTCTCTCCCATGAATGGTACAGGAGTTATCCTCACAGCACAGACACCGAACTCTCTCCCGACCATATCTTTGATTGCCCTGCCATATTGGAGAAGCTCTCCAGAACCCATTTGGATCTCTCGCATCAACTCTTCTATTCCAAGGCAGTTATTGATGTAGCCAAGAGATATCTTGGGCACTTTTTGATCCTATTGCGCTCCTTTATTAGACATGACAACAACAACAATAATTAGGTTATTCTCTTCTATATCTCATCCGTTTAAGTTATTTTACTCTTATTACATTTTAACCCTTCTTTGCATAATGGTGGAAATTTACATCATAACCTATAATGCCCAAAAGTTATATAAAAGAACAAGTTCACTTTAAGTTGATCGTGTTTGGATACCTTTTTAATGTCCATTGCATAAAAAGAAACATAGCAGTCAAAAATAAACAAGTGTCATTATCAGTGCTTAAAGTTGTCTCATTCCGCTGTTTGTTGTAGTTGCAATAAACGTATGATTTCGTTTATAATTTTGTTTTATTATATTAGAGTTTCTATTGCTAAAAAATTGAAAATGAGTGGAAGAAAGGTTTGTAACACGTGTTTCTGTTATTTTCCTCTTTTATTTCTATTGAGTACTAAGCTAATGATCTAACTTTGGATGATGATGGAAATTTTTAGCATATTGTTTTGTGCTAAATTTATACTATAAATATATACTAAGATTTTTTTAACCATTTTTCCTTTAATTTTGAACATGAATTATATCAACTTGATTAATTTCACCAATAAAGAAAAAATCATGCAAAGAAGGGTTAAGTCATACTAATTTTATTGTCGTGTTATTCTAATTATACCTTATTATATATTACGTCCTGTTATTCTTATTATCTTCGCTAAAAATGCATGATTGTTTTCAAAAGCTTAAAGTTTTTACTAAAGAATATTAATATTAAAACAAAAATTGGCTCGCAATACGTTAAGCATTTGGCGTTATGTGTAAAACTTAAAAAAATGTTAGTTTCCTTTAAGCCCTTACAAATAACTGTTTCACAATTCATTTTTAAGAAACTGATTCGGTAATCGCTACATAAAATAAAAACCAGTCCAAGATTGCAAAGAGTCTCGGTGCATAATCGGATTGTACAAAATGGATTAAAGATTAAGAAGTAGCCAAATCGGATTATTCCGGAAACACAGATTGCTAAGTGCTGCGCCACTGTTTCAATTGATATTTTTCTTTCGATCGCTTAGAATGGTACATTTATCGATTCACCTTTATGCGTAGGCATTCGGCACAAGTGAAGGTACATCTCAAACTTCATGAATTTGTTTATTAAGCATTGTATGCGTTTTAGATAAGGAATCTCATTCAGTCAGTCGAAGACCATCATGCTGATAAGGTAAATGTACGCTTAAAATTCAATAAGGTCGAATGTTTTTATATTAGACGTAGAGAAAAGCGTGCCAGGTGGGATGTCGACCTCGTCATTTGATAATGATTATAAATGCCGAGGTGGTTGCACATTGTGACTTCGGTAAGAATAAAAGTTTAATAAACAACATTAAGCTATTTTTTTAAGAAAATTTTATTCGAAAGGAAAGGATTTGCAACTTAAAGCTTGATGTGTTTGTAGCCATACGGTCATTTTTAACACATAAAAGTAATTTGATTGGGACCGTTAAAGTAGATTCCGAAGAACAACAAAGATGGAAATCAAACCCACTGACCTTCGAAACGAAGGCGATAGAGTTAACCATTCAACAGCAAATAAAACATAAAAATTAAAAGAAAAAATATAGAAAAAAAATTTAATATCGCATGTTTATGAAATAAATAGACACTTTATTTATAAAAATTTTTTACGATAGCTAAAGTTATAGATAAAACAGAAATTAAGATAAAGAAATTTGCTAGTTTTCATGACGATGAAGTACAGAAAAATTTATAAGTTAAATGTCAAGCGGAAATGTTTTTTAAAAAAATATTGAGTCCAAGTGAATCATATGAATTAAATTCGAAAATAAAATCTTTAGAGTGAAAATGCAGATAAAATATGAAATTTAAAAGAAAATATGAAAAAATTTAGAAGTAATTGTGAATAAAATAATAAATCGAAGAAATTTTTTAATTCTATTTAACCAGTGAAATTATATTACTAAACAAAAAGCAAAAATAGATTAAGATATTTACAATCAATGAACTATCTGAGAAAATTAATACTATATTTACTATATTAAAAAAACATAAATTACATAAAAAACATTTTACAAAAATATGACAATCAATAAGATAAAACTTAAACAATAACTGAAAATTTTAACCACTATTTTAATAATACAAAAAACTACGGATTGATAAAAATAGTATTACATTTAAGAAATATTTTTTAAAATAAGCCTGATGTATAAAATAAATTTTAAAAAATATAAGTAGCAAATTAAATCATACCTTAAATCAAGCTTAGCTTATCAATAAGTGTTCCCCAGATTTTAAACTTCTTATTTTGTGAATTTTAAAAAGAGTCAAACTTCCTGCCTTTTATAAAAAGGACTAAAAAATGCTGCTAATTTTTACACAAATTTAAAAGTTTCCGAACAACTTTTGGAATCGATGGACAAACTCAAAATCAGGCGGAAATTTTTTAGAGCAAAAACAATCTTTCATGATGAGGAGTGAATCTTTCAGAAGATAAACTGTGATAAGATTGAGAACACATAAGATCTTATCTAAAGAAATCGAGGTCGTCGTTTGTTAAGCAATCGCTCATTTCTCGCCAAAATCAGTGATCCTGCAACCCTGCGACTTGCATTTTCCAAGTAAAAAAATGCTATTAATTGTAATTAAGTAAACATTTCAGATTCTAAATCTTAATTACACTTACGACAACAAATACTAAATTACAATTGCTCAATTTTTGTTCAAAGCAGAATTGAAAGTGACACACCAACATAATTATTTGAGAGATTTTTTATTAATATAATAAGTATATATTAGAGAATAATAAATATTTAAGATAAATAAATTAATTTACATTAATATATAACCTTAGACTACCAAAAAGATTTTTTATTTGTATGAAAATATAGTTAAGCAATTTACTATTTAAAAAAAAAACTAAATAGAATAAAAAAGACTGTGAAAGAATTTTTTTTTCATGAGTTCAAAACAATCGACATGAAAGTAAATTCTGCTTAAGAGTATAAGTAATAAATGTAAACTTGAAACCTAAAAAGCTGGCCTAAAAAAACTGACGCCAAAAATTAGCACTGTAAAACACAAATATTGCAATATTAATGTCAAGGCAATTAAATTGAATTAATGAATAGAGTTATACAAAATGATAAATATTTAATACAAACTGATTGGCCAACATTTCACATCAACTTAAAAATAGGAACCAATTTTTAAAATTGGCACAATATACAGTCAAATCTTAGACTGGCGCGTTTGAACATCTATCTTTCTACAACCATCACTTTTGAAAACATATTTACCATACATTATAAAGAACAATTGTATTAAATGATACCATATTCAAGAGATAATTCAATAGACAATATATATAAATAGGAATACAAGTTATATAGTTGAAAATTATGACTACATTTTTAAGTTTTCGTTTGCTTGCTGGACATGACTATTATTAGATGCATTTGCATGTTATTGGAACCAAGGATTTGACTTGTTGCTCTCTAATTCCAACAGAAAAATATAGATGGACCACCTCAGGCATTGGCCCATTGCTTTAAAGTTTCTTGAAGACGCTCATTTTAATTCTTTCTATGCTACATCACTTTCTTGGGCGGCTCATCAACTAATGGCAGAGATGCCGAAGAACGGCGTAGAATAAAAAAAAAAAAATTAAAAATGAGGTTAAAAAAATAGAAATTACACACTTTATTGAAGGAATAAAAAAACAAAAACACTTGAGTTAGAAGTTACGAAAAAACACTTAGATTCGGCTTAAGGTAATCAATTTAATAAAATTAAATGAAAACCAAATCCCTTGGAAGAATTGCCACGAAATAAGTAAGGCTTAACCTCTGCGGGGAGAAAGAAAAAGAAGGGGGGGGGGAAGGGAATGCAGTGGAAAAAAAAATATTCGTCCAAAAGAAAAAAAAAAGAGCTAGAATACAACGTTAAAAAACGTTTCTTAAAAATTTAATTTCGAGACATTACGCAGTAAAAGAATGATAAATATTGAATGGACCTTCGCGTTTACACTTTTACTCGATGCTGTGATACACTGTAAGTGGATAGCAATCAACAAGGCGATAAGCGATTACGCAACCACCAGATTTACTACAGAGGAACCGATAAGCCCTTCAGAATGCAGTTATCTAAGAGGGGAACTTTAAACTCCTTTAAGTGAACTGATTTTAAAGTCTGTTACACGAGTTAATATTCAGAAATGAATGGTATTAACCAAATATTAGAGCAAATGCAAAGAATAGCAAAATGCTAAAAATTAAGTTGTTTGAGAGGATAAAAAAAAAAAGGCACCATTTTTTCCCCCTTCAAAACAATGAAAATCAAAAAAAGCAAATCTTTAATATATTTCGGGGGGGGGGGGCATTGAATATTGGCTCTCAGCAAGAACATACAGGATGTGATTTTGGTTCAGGTTACTTTGTTTACTCCTATATTATATATTCATCGGGAAAAAAAGCAGCTTTGGAAGTTAAGGACATATTTCAATGGCACATGACCTAATAGATAGATTAATTTCTTAGCAATTATTACATAAATTGGAAATAAGAAAGCTGATATCCTGTAGTAAGCTGTAGAGAGAACGGCTTATTGCTCTCCAAAATGAACCACCACTAATAGTAGAAACGCGTTCTTCGAAATTAGAATATTTCAGGTCTACACTGTTGAACATAAAAAAATGTAGTAATAAAAAATGGCTCTTATAATTTGCTATCAGCAAGAATATTAATCAGAGGAGTATTTAAATGTGACACGAGTTGCCAGAGTTCGAAATATGTTCCAAGGAAAATCAACAATCAGTGAATGGTCAAAGCTTACAACAGCCCCTGTTCACTGCAAGTTACGGATGGTCGGGGTTGATTTGACAATCTACAATCAATTTTTGCAAAGGAAGCCTTGTTTAACCAGTTTAATGTCTTAAAATGGACACTGAAAATTTGCAAGCATCCAAGTCGAGATAACCGTGGCGTAGTGGTAGGGCACTTCTCTTCCTTCACTCAGCATCCTAGGCTCAAGCTCAGGCACTCTTGAACAACGGCCACTTTTTCCGCCAGCATGCACATTTGTTGAGGTGGGTGCTCGGGAATGTTCAAGTTTTTTTTTAATCTTGTGGCCCATGAATACAGCCTAAGAAATGTTCACACGTGGATATTAAAATGACTTACAAAAGCATATGGTCGTTAGGCAATTTTCCTTTTGGAGACAAATCTTGAGATATCAATAGACATTAAAAAGCTGCACAATAGTCTTCGGCTCTTAGCCAATTTCCAAGGCAGCAATGAAGCCGGAAGTGCGACTCGAACATTGAATTTTTATTGAAGACTAACTTTACGTTGATATCGTAACGGTGACTTTTTACACACAAGGAGTAATTGGACAAGAACTCGCAATGCAAAATAAATTTCATAGTACTATAAACGTCCACCTTCCATGGTGCACAAGATGGATACAGTAGGATTCGAACCTAGGAACTTTTAACATTGAAATCAGAGTGTTAACTCTTCATCTACACACACACAACCTTTCTCAATGTAACATAATATTTGGAATTGGTTTGTTTTCGCTCTAGGGTCCTAGTTTAGCCACGACAGCCAATTATATCTGGAATTAGAATTCCAAATCGCTACAAACACCCACACCTGATGGGAATCGAATCCACAAACAAATGAACATTAAGCCAGAAATCGGTCTATTCAGCTGCCAGCTCGGCTTATTATAGAATAGAAAATATTACCCCAATTTTAAGGTAAAAAACATCTGACATTAAGGCTTAACATCCAACACAAGAAATTGACTACTTTTGATAAATATAGTATTCAGAAGATTATTTTACAAAAAGTAATTCCGAAAAACATTCTATAGCACTATTTATTATTAAAGCACAAATAGACTCAGATCCCTTTCTTTCTCAGCCAATGCAATACTCTTATTCCAGCTCATAAATTTATACTGCAGTAAAATAAGAGGCGCAGTACGTAGGCGGAAGCAGTTTTTATTCGAAAGAAAAGAATCGAATCCTAATATTGATCGGAAGATTTTCTATAATGAAAAAAAAAAAAAAAAAAAAAAAAAAAAAAAAAAAAAAAAAAAAAAAAGCTGAACCGTCTTCAGAAAATGAAAGCTTTTAAGTCTCGAGCCACACTAAAAATACGCTCAAAGGACACAAAGATTCGTTGTCAAGGTTTGATAAAGTAACAAAAGTTTTAGTTGATAGGACTATGATGGGAAATTTTGATCAGGGGAAAAAAAAAATTTTTTTTGAGAAAAATATTTGCGATAAAAATGCGAAAAAAAGTTATTTGAGGAAAAAGTTTATTGTATATACATCAAAACAGTCTGACTGTATCACTGATTTTTTTTTTAATAAAACTTTGTTAGATGTATGAGGTTTCTTCTTTTCATTGGAATCAGCGAAAATTTCTGAAAGCGCCATCTTTCTGAAGAACATGACATCATCTTAATTTTGACCGAAGATTTAGAAATTGATACTAGAAAAAAGCGTAGACATAGCTGACGCTTTCGTAAAACAATTAAAAATAGTTTTCTCTATTCATTATAAAATTAAAAATCAGAAACATAAGGGAAAATTTAAATCACCAATTATGTCATTCCCGTATAAATTTCCTCAATATAAAGCTAATATATTTAATAAACTTAAATGAACATTAATAAATAAATATTTATTTGAATAAATTGGCACACTAACAAATATTGCGAAATAGGACAATGTATTATTTGAAAATCCTTTTTAAATTTAAAAAGTGTGTTAACTTGCAATAATAAATTGATAGCTTAAATTTCTACAGGAAAAAAAAATGTGTTTGGATATAGCCTAGTGGAAAAATTCGTTATTCTCGAATACAGGAGAAATAGGTTCGATACCCGAACTACAGGAAGAATTTAATACTAAAATAATCTAAACTGTCTCGTTTAATTTTCATGTTTTTACACTGATTTAGAAAGGTGGAGAGCAAATTGTCAGCACAGTGCTTACGTCATCACTTTATTTTAATAGGAAATTAGGAGAGTTGGTTGACTGTGTTTTCACTACTTTATTTGATGAAAATATGAGCTAGAAATAAAAACAATAAAGAAAAATTCCCACATTTAATCAAGATCTTATTCACACATATTTTTTAAAATTGATAGACGTTGGGAGTTGGGTGTAAATACGGGTACCCCTTGGTTTAGCTAAAAAATTTTGATGATAAAAATAAACTTTTGATTACCCTACTATTTTCAACGAGTTACTATTTTGTTATTCACATTTTGGCGCCTACCTTGGCGTAAAAAAAATCGCCAAAAATATAAAGGGTACCCATAAGTAAGCTTTTACCACGTTTGATTGTGTTGAGATTCATTTGGCAAAATAGGCAGCCAGAAATGTATCACAACAACTTATATTTCTGAAAAAAATTACAAAAGAAATGATAAAAAGCTATAAATCTTAATTAATGACATTAAGATATGGGTAGAAAACGCAATGTATCAATACAATCACAAGGGGCATACAATGTATTTAAATGTGTTGACACTATGTCAATAAGAATTTTCCATTAAAAATTATTATATAACTAGATTGTTATTTATAAATAATGTTAACAAAATAACGAATTTAAATCCGTTAAATATAAAAAAAATCTATGAAAATATTTAATATACAAAACAAATAAATAAATTGCCATATTTTTACTCCGATAATTTTATTTTCTTTACTTAGTTATTACTTTTATTTTCACTTCCTTAACATTAAAAAAGTTGTTTTTTGCAAAAATTATTTATTTATTGGAAAAAAAAAATCATTCATTTTATTAAAAAAATAAATTTTGGAACGCTTTAAATTAATAACATGTTTAAGAATTTTAGTTTTGTTTTTTGTACTTCAAAAAGTTGAACTGTAAATCCCAGTTTGATATTAAAAGAACTAACAAAAGCCAAGTTTTGTTTTTATTTTCAATTTAAATATGTGTTTGAATAATTTTTAAATAGTTACAATGAACTAAATATAAAAAATGTTAAAACCATATTTCTAGTACGAGGAAGTTTCTTCAGAAAATTCCGGAACATTTACAAGCAAATTTAAATATCCTCGAAGAAAAATAAAGGCATTTTATTTTATCGCTTGTTCAATCCATTGAACATTTGACATGTTGACATTTTCGGTGGATATTGGACAAGCTATCGATCGGAAAATAGGAAAAAATCCTCAGCTTGAGTAGAAATATAAAAAGATAAAATTTTATATTTGCATATAAGCTATGTAAAGTATACTTATTTTCCCCAAAGAAATATTTTTACATAAAAGAATATAAAACACGAAATCCCATTTAAAGTAACTCAACGTTGGAGTGGATTTAAAAATATAAAATAAATAATTCAAACATACTTTTATCAACCGAAAAGAAATTTTACTTAAAAGAAACACATAATCATATATACAAATAAAACATTTTCGCAAAATTTAATGCGAGAGCAATTTATCATGGAAATTGTAAAATATATATAAAAATTCTGTAGAAATAAAATAAACTTATAGCAATAGAAAAAGAGATATTCTATAATAAAA
>JAPDSC010066510.1:0-14104 GCA_026290005.1 Latrodectus geometricus | reverse complement strand
ACCCTTCTTTTTTGAAATGCCATGCCCAGTAAATGGGTGGATAACGGTTATGGTGAACGCTTATTTAACGCTTCTACGCGAGAAAGTTGAGCCATCTTTGCGTGAAAGAGATGCGTTGTCTACCATCACGTTTATGCAAGGTGGAGCAAACAGTCACACTGTTGCTCCGGTCAAGGTATTCCTGATAAAGGCCTTCAGGGAAGACAACATCATTAGCAGGGGTTGCAAGTTCTCATGACCTCCTCGGTCTCCAGATTTAACATCGGCAGACTTCTGGTTATGGGGATATTTGAAATCTCGGGTGTAACAATCTGGTCCATCCAATCTGTCGGAACTGAAAGATGCGATCTGCCGAGAGGTGGCATCTATACAACCGGACCAGTTGCACTCTGCCGTTGCTGGTTTTGTGACTCGCCTACAATGTGTTATCCCTTTTGGTGGAGGTCATGTTGAACACCTACCGATATAATAAATGATTTGGAGATTATTTACGCTATTTGCGTGCTTTTTCTTTGACTTGTGGACGTCAGCGCCACCTATCGTCTCTTTTCTGGGTTTTTTTTCCTGCCTTAAAAAAATCCGGTAACCTATCGTTGCTTACCTTGCAAACCACTTTTAATTTCGGGTTATTTTTCCGGTTTTTATGATTTTTTAAAGTTTTTACAGACTTTTTGCTTACCCTGTATATATATATATATATATATATATATATATATATATATATATATATATATATATATAAAAAGAGAAAGCATGAAGAAAAATTCTGAATTGATGTGAATAAATTGATTTTCAACAATTTACATTAACATGTATTAATGCGTTAAGATTAATGCGCATAAAAATCTACTCTCTGACAGATATCGAGCTATCACTTTCAAGTGTCTTCAGTACTTTGTTGAGGAGAAATGATACAATTAGTTTATCACCTATTCATTGCAATTTGTGGCAACTCTCCAAGCAAGTTGATGCCAACAAAATCTCAAAGGAAGTGGGATGTTCTTCAGTTTCTAGTGTTTTTTTTTTCTCTCGTTAATATATTAGTCAAGTTATGAATAGGGAGAAAATGAAATGCTTATTAATTATCATGTTATTTTTTTCTCATTTATATATCCTTAGTATACTGTCCCAAAATAAAATATAATATTAAAATTCACATTCTAATTAAGAAAAAAACTTTACAAAAATTACATTTTATTTAAACTATCACAAGTGTTAATGTTTCTCTTCGATTAATCTTGTCTCTATGAAATTATTTATATTATGTGATATAAAAATAAAATACAGATAAAAAAACAGACATGAAACAGGTTAAACACTTATTATTTTCAATAAAGCATATGAGATTGTTAATTATTGAATTATACCTGTAATAGATCGGTCTTAATAATGTGAATGTATCACAATTCAAAATATATCACATATCTAGAAATTTTTATTAGATTAACTATGAATTTGAGTTAAAAAATTCATAATATAATTTTGAATTCTTAAAATAAAATTTCTAGCTGTCAAAGTAGAATAGTATTTTTTAAAATTGGAAAAATATTTTCCATGTCTTATTTTATTGAATACTCTATAATATATATAAAAAAATATTTTCTAGCTAAAATTTTATATGACACTCTTATTTTTGTCAAATTACAAAATTCTATGTACATTTGCTGACCTTAAATATGTGGAATGAATGATGGTATTTTTATTCATAAAGATATAATAACCATTTTTATAACAATCGTCAAGGCAAATTTAACAAAAAAACATTTTCTAAAATTAAGCAAATATTAAACTGTGAAAATAATTATAAGAACAATATAATTTGAAATTTGAGGAACACACATAAATATTTTTATAGACATGAAAATTTAAAAATTGCTCTATGCACAAATTCCTGTTCAAATCATTTGGGATTGTTTGATATCGAATAAAATCACTAATATTTAGACATTTAACGAGTTAGTTATAATACCGAGTACTTTTACTATTTAAAGAAAATTTAAATATATTTCAAAAAACCACACTAGCAAAACACTGCATATCATAATCTAATTTCATTTCAAATGTTTAATTTTTATATATGTTGCTGACATATTTTTATAATTGACATTTTATGAAATTATTAACATGAAAAAACAATTAATGAGTTAAAATGTGATGTTTTCTGTAGTAATTATATGTTGATTATTGTTTGAATAATTATTTGATGAAATAAATGAGAAGATTTAAAATAAAAAAATATCAAGGATTACTTAATATCTAATAAATTAATAATAAACTTGTGACTATTAACGCACTATCAAAATTAAAATTTGTAGTTTATATCCTTTGAAACAAATATGGCATGGAAATTCAACAAGAAGTATCAATGAATGGGATGTTTACCTAAAGAGGCAGGCATTACATGATAATTAAACTTTAATGATTACATTATAATCTCGAATCTTAAAGTTATACACATATAGTAAAACAAATACATACAACTTAATATATGGTGTTTGATATCAATATATGACACTGTATATTTATAATACAAAATGCAAAATGATTTTTATTTATATCGTTTCAAAATTGAGCAAATGACTACACTTAGGCAGCAAATATTTATTATAAATATTTATTTATTATAATTTATTATAAATATTTAAGTAAAACACTAATTATCTTCTTTTTATTCCTCTGTTTTTAAAAATTAAAATTATAATATTCATTAAAACTTATATGCTAGAATTAAAAACCTTGCTTAGATATGAATAACAAAGTTCTTAAATCAATATTTAGGAAATTCATATAAACGCATAATATAGATAATTTCATTTTCTCAAAAAAATTTGTAATATCCTTTGCCAAATAGAATTCATGTTTTTATTTTTGGTACATCTTTTGATTTTGTTTTTCTCTAGAATGCATAATACATTTCTAATAAAAAGTAAATGTGTAACTAAAAAATTATTTCATTGACTATTTCAAGTTCATTAATTTTTATTTAGTAAACAATGAAAATTTCATCTTAATCACAGTATAATTTTTCTCATTTTATTCACATATTAATTTATTTCGGCCTTTTAAAAATTCAAAAATTAATTTTCTTAAAAAGAGAACTTGTAATTAATTTTAGTTTTTAAACGTAATAACCTATAACATCTGTATCACCTGAAAGAAAATCAGTGAAAGTCAATTAAAATAAAAATTAATCATATAAGTTTCGAATTTCATTATATAAATAATAATAAATTTGTTGTATTAAACATTTTCAAAAATATTCCGAAATAAAAATCACAATTGATGAAAATAATAAAAATTTATAGACTTCTTAATTATTATGCTCTTTTTGGATTTCTATTTTATCAATAAAATAAATATTTATACAATTATATTAAAGAGAATTTTCAGAATATTTTATTTTAAATAAATAGTTTTTTTTTAAAAAAAAAGAATTTTAAATATTATATTCATTATAAGTAGCATTTATTTTTTGAAAATATCATAAATAATTTGTCAAAATTTGTATAATAAATTTAAGTATTAAATAAATGATTAATATTCTCAAAAAAAAATGAAGCATGAAGAAAAATGAAGAAATTTTTATCGATTGTTTCTTATATTTGTTGATTAAAATTAGATATTTCCAGTTTTGAGAAGCTTATATTTGAGTTATTTTTATAAGTAATAAATATCTTTCAGTTTCTTATGTGAAACGTGTCCCTCAAATTGTGTAATATGACTTAAATGATATTTCAACCCTTTACAATGTTTCATATTTATTTTATTTTCTTAATTTATTCTGAAAATAAAAAGAAAGTCTAAGACTAATCAATGAAGTATTAAACTTTAAAATATTTTAAACATTTTATTTTACATATTGCTTTTATTAAAGTGATCAGAGAAACAATTTAATTTTTTTTTCAAAGCATTTAAATCAATAAGAAAAATGTGATAATGCTTTTTCAGTAACACAGACTCTTGTTATTTCAATCTTTAATTTTTCAAGAAGCTCATGAAATTTTATCACTAAGCAATATCTTTAGATATAACTGAAAATATTCTTTATTTTTTTTATATAATTTACAAGAATTTCTGAATCACTCAAAATTACATTTCACCCAATTTTAGAAAATAAAAAAAATATTTTATTATAATTAGTAGCTCTTTAATATAAATGTAAACATTAAATGCTTATAACATATTTCTTGTATAATTTAAAAAATATCAGAAAATTCACTTATTACACACACACACATTTATATATATATATATATATATATATATATATATATATATATATATATATATATTATGTTTAATTTAACAGACTAATATTTTTGGATACTCATTCACATAATAAAAAGAGAAAAATATACTTCTGTACTGTTGAAAAACTTTAATAATTACTTGGATTATTTCCATGGATAGCTAAATACCGCGGTAGAATCAAAAGAACATTTTCTTTTCATCTAGAACCTTCTGAAAAGGCTCACTTTAAAACCAACAACGTTGTATTTCATGCTACATTTCCCACATAATCAAAATAAATATGAAAGATATTTTTGTATCAAGGCAGAGATTGTCTTCGTTTGATTAACTGACACATTTTGTAAAAACAGATTTGCAACTGTCTTGTTTAAAAATCCTTTCTGACAGTATTGCCTTTGTATTTTAAAATGACGAATTCTTGGACTAATTTTGAAATAATCACTAACATCAAACTAATTACTCATTAGCTAGTTTTGCAGCGTTTTTTTGTAACTTAAAGACTGTACTTTAGTTAATTATATTAAGCATCTATCTTAAGTAAATGTGCATAGGAAGGAAAAAAATAAAGTAAAATCTCTACTTTTATTTCTATTAATAAAATATCCAGCAAAATTGTAATTTACTAAGCATGCTGGTTAAAAATAAATAGAAGGAAAAAGGAAAGCTTAAACATATTATTTTCCCTTTTTCAATTGAGCATTACAGTTTACATTAAGTCCATAAAATCAGCAAGAAAGCTCAGTTCGTAAAATAAATTATTTACTTTTTTGTATTTTCAAAATATCAAAGCCATTGTTTTTCTCACTGATTGTAAATATACTGATTATTATTAATACCTTATTTTTTAACAATTTATCTTTGTTTAATATAATCATAATATATAAGCGTACTTATAAATTTTCTTTTGACAAATTGCATTTGGTTAAGCAGTTTCTATAAATTACTAATTATTGGTGATGCTTCAGATTTACATTTATGTACAAAGATTTTTAACATTAAAATCTGAAATGCAGAAGTCTCAATTCTTATAAGATTTGCTCGAACAAATTTCAAGAAATATTATAAAGACATTGAATACTTTATAATTAGATCTAGTTTTAAGATATTTATACATTGATTACAAATATTATAAAATCAAAATACGTAGCTCTTATAAGTGTAACATTTTATTTCGATTCTAGTAATGAAATCGATTTAAAATTAAATTTTAAACCAAAAGAAATTTTAAAATTCAAAATGATTTCCTAACCCACAATATTTTTAGAAATGCAAATAATAAATTGAAATGAAAATTGCAAAATTGTACTCAATCGATCAAAATCAAATTTACTCAGTTTATAAAAGTCTGAAATTCAGAATATTTGTAGTGATTTTGTAGAAGTAGAAACTATTTCAAGTAAACTGCTCTAAGCATATTGGGTATAGACGAAATCAGTTGCATTTTTATTACGTTTTCTTTTTACCCAAGGTAACAAAAAACAAATGAAATGACGATAATGCACCTCTTCAAAGATTAAATATAAGAAAATACAAGGAATTTGGTAACATTCGTGAAACCAGAAAAATATCATTTTAAATTGACATTATTTATTGTATATAAGATAGAATTCATTTTATTTATATCACGAAAAGATTTTCAAGTCACAGAAATTTTTAAAAAATATATTAGCTATTTAGGATCATACTTTGTCAACATATCGGAATTTAAACTACAACCAAATTCCTAAACTAAAGAAAACTCAAATTAGGCAATATGAGTTTAGAACTAAGGAAATTTATTAAACTAATCATTGATGGAATTTTTTCAATGACATTAAGAAATAGGTACAATTATCACATAACTTTAAATCTAAATATAAAAAGGATTTTTAATAATTTATTAAAATATATCATCTGGTAATTTTGTTTTGATAATACCTTTTCCATGTAAACATTTTTAGCACTCACACGATGCATTGAGCTATTTTGCACACTTTCTTTTTAGAATATATAATTAACATAATTTTTAAAAGTAGAAATAGAATCAAATTAAACATTGATTGTGCAAAATTCATTCCATATGCTATCATGACTAATAATCTTTGGAAATACTTTTAAATTATATCTAGAATTATCAGTATTTTTCAAATCTTTTTAACACTTGCTTAAGCTATTTAAAATTACTTTCAGTAGTAATTGAATTTCATAAAAGGTTTCCATCAATTGCCTGTTATGCATTGTGTAGAAATCAAAAATTGCATTTAAGGAATATTTTAAACATTTCAACAATTCTAACAAAATTCTGCAATAGCAACAAAACTCTGAACTAAGTTTCACATAATATTTCAAGAAATCTTTCGTTTAAAAATTTTATCAATATAAACATTTCATTTACTAACCTATACATTATTGAATAATAACTTGACTTAATAACAATAATATATACATAACTTAATGCATCAGAAATAAAAATTGTAAATTAAATTCCTCTCACTTATAGTTATATATCATTTAAAGTACTTTTGGAAATCTGGAAAATCCAAAGTTTTAAATTTAATAATGTTCTGAAAACAGAAGATATTTAAGAGTCATCTAGTGTGGTTCAATAATTGCTTTAAGGATATCGTTTTCCAATAATGATGAAAGCAGACTTATTTAGATTTCATGATTTCTCGGTAGTTAAAGTAAAGTGAAAATCGTACGAAAATAGCATTAATAATCCTGATAAATATAATAATTGCAATTTCTTGTAAAATTTTGCAAAATATTGCTTAAATATACGTTAATCCTTTTTAGAAATACACATTGAGGAGTGAAATATAAGATGGGATTTTGATTGGTATTTTTAGAAACAATATATTAAAAATGAAATACCTTAATGTGTTTTGGTATGCCACTAAAACTATTTCTTAATATCTTAAAATATAGCGATTGTGATGTTGATAATACGATTATTCTATGCTGTGAGCAGAAAATAATTTAATCCTCAACGAGATTTTAAATTAACTATTTCACCTTCTGTGGGATAAGTGTGAGGAATAATCTACACCACGGCCAGATTTAAATATTCTTTTTATTATTTATCAACATCATATTCCACAGAGTGAAAAATAACACACACACAATATATAATATAAAAAACAAACATAACCTAAGAACTAAACAATTCTTAAAGACATCTACGAGCAGCAGTCTCTCTAATGTTCGAGCTTAGAACATTATTTGTCAGTTCGTTTTTCCCCGTTAAAAGTCGTTGTTCTGTTACAAGTGTAATATTCATTATAAGATATTTATGTTTGTTAATCTGCATGACTGAACATCGTTAAAATAATATAATATAATTCTCAAGATAATTATTAAACAATAATTTTGACAATTGAAAGAAATTGACAATGGCACTTTGCTAGGCAACATTATATACTTATGTCATATATATGAATTTCGAAGGTTTATAAATAGATTAAAGGTCAGTTTTATTCAATAATAAACTAAATAGCAAAGACCTCATTGCATGATATGTGAAAATATCCCACATGAAGTAATTTCAGCTTTACCTCTACATTGTAAGGAACATCAGCTAATAATATCAAATGATCTGAGTCACGTTCTTACAAAAAATAGTCATGATTTATCTGATCACGTATTATTTTCTCCTTTATGTAGGTTTAAAAAATTAATATTCTCAAAGAAATATGCTTTTACAATAATATTTTATCTTTACATATCTTCAAAAATATAGTAGTTAGGAACATATCTGATTCTTACATTAGTGAAAAATTCTTTTACAGTGAATAAACATAATACAATTTATAAATGGTTAGAATCTGTATATACATTTATTGGGTTGGAGGGAAAGTTCTGTCGTATTTTAAAGAAAATATTTGAATTCATTTATAAAAATATGTGTTTAATATTAATCAATTTTATATTCTCCGTTATTTGTTACAACCTGTTGCCATCTTCGTGGTAACCTGTAAATTCCTGTTTTGTAAAAGTTCTCAACCATGTAGTTAAAATAGTCAGCAACTGCCTTAGAAACACTTTCAAAAGACTTGAATTTTTTCCCGTCAGATAATTTTGCAGAGATCTGAACAGGTAATAATTAGAAGGTGCAATGTCAGGTGAATACGGGGGGTGGTGGCTAAGGATTTCCCATCCTAACGCATTCAGTTTTTGTAGTATCACCATTGCAGTATGTTGGCGAGCATTATCATGGTGGAACACTACTCCTTTTCTGGACGCTAATGCTGGCCTTTTTTCTTTGATAGCTGCATTCAATTTATCCAGCTGATTGCAGTATAGATCCGCGTTGATGTTTTTTCCCTTTTTCAGCAACTCGTAATACACTGGACCTTTCCTGTCCCTCCACAAACAAAGCAGTACTTTTCGTTGATGGATACTTGGTTTTGGAACTGTTGCTGATGATGTTACTGGTTTGCAGTAAGATTTTTTTCTTTTAATATTCTCGTAAAGCATTCACTTTTTATCTCCAGTAACCAGCCTGTCCAAAAATTGTATCTAATCAGAAGTGATGAACATATTCTTACACGATCAGACAAATTATTTTCCGTTAATTCATGTGGAACCCAAACACTTTGCTTTAACACAAACCCAAGAGATTTAATGTGATCTCCAACACTTGTATGATGAATGACAAACTCTTCTGCAATTTCTCGACTTGTTAAATGTGGATTATTTTACAACATGGATCGCAAAACATCACACATCATATGACAGAACTTGCCCTCCAACCCATAGATTATTAAAAATTAAGAGAACTATTCAAAATATAACTTTATGTAAATCCTGCATTTTAATATCAAAATACCTCAAATAACATAAAAGCGAATTTGAAATTAGAAATATTATACGTATTAAGTGCTAAAATATGTTCGATTATAAAAATATTTTAGCAAAAAGTAAGCATACATTTATTTTATAAGTAATATCATTTTTAATATTATATATATTTTAAATACAACGAATACTTCTTCTCATTATGTAATTTTAAAAAAAATATTTTCAAAGAATCATATTTTTAAATTAATATTTTATTTTTATAAATCTTCAAAATCATTGGCAATGGTATTAATTGAATCAAATACTTAGGATACAAGATTTTTCGTGCAGGTATTACGAAACGAAATAAATAGTAAATATTTAAATATTCTTAACATCATAAAATGCAGTGCATTTTTAAAATACCTTATTAATTTATTTATTTCAAGATTTTTGGGGTGTTATCCCTATAACATTAAACTAACATTTAAAATAAGAAAAATTGCAACTTAGTAATTATGGAACATTTACGAGATAATTAAAATCTAAATGTATATTTATACTTCAAAAATAATAACATGAAACGTGTTATTGCATAATTAGAAAGCTAATGAAATATAATTTATAAAACATTTCTAGACTATTGTCATTAAAGCCAAATCTAACTTTTTGGAATTAAATATAGTCATTCTGTGTATTTTTAGAATTTTATTTCCTAAAAAGCAAATGAAATTATTTATTTTTTCAGAGAAAAATAATTAAATGAAAAAATAATGAATTTAGTTGCACACAGCAAACAATTTTTTGAAATTCCGATGTTAGTTAAATCTAAGACAATTTATTTTTCATTCAAAATTATTTTTCTTTTCTTTCAAAATCATATGTAAATTGTAACTTTGCTTCGCTTAAAAATGAAATATGGAAATATTATTTAAAATATTTGAATTTAAATCGTTTTCTGTTTTATAATGAAAGTTGCAATGTTGCAAGGAAGAATTCTTTATTTCCATGTAAAAAATTCTGAGCGAGAATCTCCAAAAAATTGTTTTACTTAAAGAAAGTGAAAATTCAAATGTGAAGTAAAAATAGTTCTTTAAGTGTGTAAAAATATAATTCACATACACACACAATGCTTTAAGTAAAACATATTTTTATAGACAGTGTAAAATATTTGAGAAAAAAATAGATTAGAGCAGCTTATTACAGTAGTATATTCAAAACAAAATATAATATATTTGATTAGGCTACAGAATCGTAAACAAATTTGAAATACACCAATCTAGTGCAATTTAAAATTATTTTTAACAAAACTTTACTAAAAAATAAAAGCAATATTGTTAAACTATCTTAAACATAAATAACTGAAGCGTGCAAGGGTAGTAATTTTTTAGATTAAATAAAATTCATTCTTAATGACATAAACAATAATATTTACTAGTAACAAATTTTTATTATAATCTGGAGTATATTTTTTGTGGATATATGAATGATTAAGGAGCTATATATATATATATATATATATATATATATATATATATATATGTATATATGTATGTATGTATGTATGTATGTATGTATGTATGTATGTATGTATATATGTATGTATGTATGTATAGGTATACATATAAAAAGATTTTTATATATTACTCAAACAGAAATAAGATCACAAATATAATTATTAATCATTTTCATTATTCAGACAGATATAAGAAAATAACAAGTGATGAAATCATGTAATGAATTTACAACTATATAGAGATTCATAAATAATACTATATATTTGTTAAACAGACAAACTTAGTAATTTGTTCAATAGTCTGGCCAAAATTGTCTTATTCTCAAATGAAATCCCTATTTTTGTTTATGCGAATTCTAGGACGTCTTAGTGAAGAGTATTCGTAAGACATATTATTATACTGTAATGCAAACTAGGTAAGTATTATCTATGTTATTTAATATAAAAACCGAACAAAACAACTTATTCGACATATTTAAATGCATTTCTCTAAACTATACAACAATACTACACCAGGTTATTCTTTATGTATTGCACAGATTATAATTAACAGGTTAGTCAAATGTAAATTAATTTCCTTTACAAAACTTGATTTAAATCAAATAACTTTAGAAAGAGCTCCAATATTAAAATACAATTAATAAAATATTCAATGAATCACTTTAATTTTGTGAAAAATTTCAGAATAATTTTATAAAACTATGAGCATAGTTTTCAATATTATATATAATATGTAATTTTATGTGCAACTTTTATTTGTTTTAGAACAATATGAGGATTAAAAATTCAGAAACACTGAATGATTTTTGTGATGCTTTATTATACTCTATAATATATTCCTTTGCAGATAACCCTTTATCTGACACTGTTTGGATTAGTTAACACGTCATCAATTTGGCTACACTTACCAAATGCTTAGCTAACTCATAAATATCTTTATTACAAAGATAAATTCCCGCTATTGTTGAGCTCAGTTTTATGCCAGACATATAAAGGCTTTTCTATATAAATTGTTTGTTTCACCTAGAAATTGTGCTCTTTCAGTCAATTCTAATACTCTCACAATTATTCTGCTTCACAGAAATTGTAAGGTGGAATCAATTAGGAAACAATTTAAAACTGAAATTTAATGTAAACAAATTTATTCAAATTGAATCTTTTTACACTATTTTATTACATTATAGGAACAAAATCATCAATATGGAAAATTATACTATTGGAGGTTAATCTGTTGGACCTATATTTAAAATTTTAGCTTACACGCAAAAAGACGCTTTTAAAAAATTTAATGGTTGAAAGAATACATTTATGCTCTTTCGGAAAATGGTTATTCTGACCTAATAATTCAGAAAAATAAAAAGCCATTGCTTTTCAATCCCTAAAGATACGATAAAAAAAAATACAAGACATAATAAAGGAAAAATTATCAAATAGTCAATATTTTTCCAAATAATTATTTCAAGAAAAAACACCTTTTTTTTCTAAGGTTGAAAATGTGAAATATATAATGCTAAAAGAAAATGTTCATACGTAAATTTGTGTTGTAATTATACTATACTGCACAATTTTAACTGTAAATAAAGTCGTTAACTCTCATTTGAATCTTAATAGCATATTATCTAGTAACGGAGAAGTTGCTTATGAAAAGTATTTATCAGAAAAAAAATACAAAAATAATGAAGCTACAAATAAATGTTTCTATTTATATATAGTTTTAGCAAAAAAGATAACTACAGAGGAAAGATAAGAAAACTATAAATTTATTTTTATTTAAAAAGAGAAATAAATAGTGCTACATGGCTCCAGGAATCAAATTTTTTTTAAATGTTTTATAGCCACACTGATTTTAAAATAAATTCTGCTTAAGCATTTTGAGGAGTTTTGGAAATAAAAGATTTTGTAGAGTTTAAAATGTTTTACACTTCCAAAATATAACTATATAACTTTCCTTTCCAAATAACAATAAACTCGTATAAAATATTTTCTACAAGTTAAAATTTATTATACTTAAGTTTGAAAATTTAAAGTTTTGAAGAAAAATTTTAGTATCAAAGTCTGTTATCATCTAATTGTTTAAAAAAAACTAGATTTCAAGCGAACCATTTTATTGAATAAATAAATATTTAAATTAATTTTAATTGTATCAAATACTTATATGAAATAGGTATAAACTATGCCAATAAGTTAAAAATACTAAACGTATTTAAGTTCTGATAACAGACTTAATGAAATTACAAAATTAATGGGCCTAAAGCAGATTTTGATAAATTAAAGACATTTAAAAAACAATGTTTTTAATATTTTAAAATCAGAAATGCAAAAACTATTTGTCAAATATTAATTTCTACTAATCAATTTTATTTTAATGACGCTTAAGGGTAAAAATGACTCTGCAAATTTTTGGAATAAAGTCATCGAATTTCTCATTTGCAATTCCCAATACTTCTCATTTGCAAATATGTCAAGCACTCTATTTTTTTTTTATTAAATTAATTCTATTCAGGTATTTTCTGAGAAAAATTAAATTTAATAATAGCACACACATTTCATCTTATTTTTTCATATTTTTCAATTGTATTTATAAATATTTTTATGGAAAATGATTTTATTAGTAAACTCAATATTTGGCAAAAAAATTTATCCTACGGCAATGTGATTCCCAATTCAAGATTCAAACATATTTTTATATTCATTTTTAAATAATGAATTTGATTCATTAACACTAATATAACATAGATTTTAACGTTTTTTTTTCACAATAAATGGAATGAAAGATTTAGGTATTAACATTTGATTACCAAAATAAAGACTGCCTGGTGGTTATAATTAAGCTGATGTCAATCCTTCAATCTAATTTACCGCTTACGTATTCTTTCCTCATCATCAAAACCACTCTAGTGGAGGTGGAATTGGAGAAGATAAAATAAAGTAACCCTAACCACATACTATATTTGGTCCTGAATAGGAAGGTTAACCTCAATATTAACTACAAGCGCTTGGAAGTATCGAATGAAATAAAACGTCTGTTAAATAATAAATATGGGCAATCCTTGAAAATGATACATACTAAATTTCAGATAAAAGTTTTAAACAATTACTTTATTTTAGATTACGTTTACAAATCATGAAATTTACATTTCTAACTTTAAATTCTGTAGGAATCCAGTAAAAAAAAATAATTTCTCAGTTTAGAAAAAAAAAAGATCATTTGTCATATATAAGATAAAAAGTTTCCAGGAATTAAAAATTTTTTAAACAATCAGTTAAATATATTTTAATTTTTTCTCCAGTAAAAGATTCTACGTTAGCAATATGTAAATCAATACATATTTCTGCGTTCATCAGAAATATTTTTTTCATGTAATGCTTTTATGTGTGTTTTGTTTGTATGTGTGTGTCAGAAGCACATTATATTCATTAAAAACAGTAATAAATTAATACAATATTGAAATAATGATGTGCTTCTCGTCTGAATTAAAAACATTGTTTATTAAAATATTAAGATTATTTTTGTGAATGGTCAACTTAGGTAGGTTTTCATCAAATAATTTTCACACTTACTTTAATATATATATATAT
>JAPDSC010066508.1:0-10514 GCA_026290005.1 Latrodectus geometricus | reverse complement strand
TTATAATATAATCATATTTAAATATATTTGAAATATGATTATCATTCTTTTCAATAGTTATTGCAATTTATTTTTGAAAGAGTGAAATAATCGTAAATTTAACATTAATTTCTTAGTTAATTCAACTTATTAATAATGGTGAGTGTATTATTTGTTTATTAAATTATTTACTTACATTTTTACCATGAATACATATAGCTAATAATAGCTTGATATAGCTAATAATAGCTCCATTTAAAAATGTTAAAATGTTACATATTATTTAGATAAAAACTTATGAAAATTTTACCTATATATATTTATTTGCAATCTGCAAATGACTTATCAGCGTAAAATATCATTTTTTCAAATGATTAAATAAATTTAGCCTTTATAATAAACTAATTTAAATTTTAAATTATGCATTTTTTTTTATCTTAAGTTTAAAATGAACAAAAATATTAATTAAAATGAAATTAATATTATTATTTTATTCATATTTTATGTCTTATAAAAATATTAACTGATTTCATTTCAAACATTTGTTAACATATTATAAATTAATTTAATCAATCTTTAATAATAATCCCTGTTTTAAAGAATTTTCCATAAATTATTTTAAATAAATTAGTATTTAATTTCTGCTATTTTAATTTTTAATGTTTCAACTTACACTCGCACTTTTATTTTTATTCTTTACTAAGCAATTAATTGTAAATACATATTTCATTAATCTTTTTAGCAAAAGCTTGAAACATAGATGGCAGCACTATTTATTTCGATACCAATATTAATTGTTTTGAATCTTGCAAAATTATTTCTGTTGTTTTAATTACTTTTAAAAACTGATTAATTAAAATATGTTTGACCACACCAACTTGTTTTAATAATATTATTTGGGATCATAATTATTTAACAATTTCCCAAACTTTTATTTTTATTCTTCACTAAGCAATTAATTGTAAATATGTATTTCATTAATCTTTTTAACACGATCTTGAAACATAGATGGCAGCACTAATTTCTTCGATACCAATATTAATTGTTTTGAATCTTATGAAATTATTTCTATTGTTTTGATATACATTTTTTGCTTAGTTTTTTAAATTTTACCTTTTTCTTAGAGGCTGTTTTCTCCCTGTTCTTCCACTCTAACCTAGTATCAGCAATTCACAGTGTACAGTTCACAAATGAAGTATTACTTATTTGAAATTAAGTTTCACATTTATAATATGTAGATGCAAAATATATAATATTAATATATAAATATCATTATTTTATATATTAATTAGAAATATTATAAGATGACTGATTTTTATTATTTTCTGAGAATGCATCTCAGAAAAGGTTAAAAATTAGCAAGAAAAATGTCACAGGAACAAACAGTAAGAGGTATTTATTACCAAATAATACATTATAAACAGAGCGACAGATATATACCGCGTACATAGTAACTCTTAGGCAGCAGTACAAGTTTGCAGTTTCCTTTAGCAGCAGTACAAGTTTGTGTACAAACTCTAAGAATATGCAAATCGTCTTCTGATAAATAGCAACCCATTAATTACTAGTCACTATTCATCTTTTGATCACGAGGTAAAAATCTATGCAACTGATGTCTAATCACGCCCAAACTATTTTCAATTGATGAGTGATTTGAGGAAATAGGTGGCAAATGAAACATCCGAATGTCTTGCTAAAACATGCTGTCCAATTCGCACCGTGTAAGCTCAGGCTTTCTATTGCTGATAAATCACAATAATTGGCATCTCCTGAAGAAAGTCTTATTGGGTGGAGTTATTCACTAGATTATTAATTTTGTTATAAGCTGACCTCGTAACACAAATTATGTTGAGAATGATAAAAATAATATAAATAAAAAAAGTTTGCTTCCATTTTTTTTTTAGCTTTATTGCTTATTTTTTTAAAATAATTATGATTATTATTATTAGATAATTTCATATACAGCTGTAATTTTTCTAATCGAAAATATTAATTGGTTTTTTATTGAATAGGAGCTTCATTACTGTACGATAAAACTACATACTGCTTAAAATTATGTTTTGTGGAATAAAAATGGAATTTTAAAATATCTAATCTATTAAAAAAATTTATACTATGGCAAATAATTTAAAAATCTTCGGGGAAAAAATTCAAATTCAGACTCTAAGTCATCTCTGAACATTAGAATATTCTCATCAATTTCATCTCTATAAAATCAACAGAACAAACATTGTACAACGTTCTACACAGTTTTTCATATATTTCATTGTGAAAGTAGTGAGATTAAAGCCTTATAAAACCCTTATTTTTTATATAAACCACGGAAAGGCTAATATTTTGAAAATAAATTTTGAAAACATTGATAAATATTATAAATTAGAAAAAAATTGATTAATTATTAAAATATATAATAATTAATCAATTAAATTTTGAAATAATTGAGTTTGAAGAATTTATGAAATTTTTGATTATGTAATTTATGAAATCTTTGTTAATGAATGTGTTAAACTAAAAAATGTAGTTCTCTGAAACTAGAATTTCATGAGACCTGTATTTGAAGCATTCCTGTCGTGTTCATGCCACAGTTAATTTATTTAATTCGAGTTATTGTAAATACTAGATTAAATGCATCACAGAAGTCACTTACAACAACTAAATAATATTTTTTACATTCTAAACAGAACATTTGTGATAAAATATTAATTTTGATGATTATTTCATTCATATACTCCAGAATTAATTCCCACGTTAACTCTTTAAAAAAAAGTATCACCATTAAGTTACCATTTATTCTGCAAGAGTATTAATATAAAATTTTATAAATTAACTGCTTAAAAAAATACGTATTTTTATTCTCTATTTATACATTTTGTTCTCCGAATAAGTATATGCTAGAAAGAATCCATTGCTTGCTCTAATCAGATATCTTACAGAAAAAGATGACTACTAGACTAGTATATTCAAATTAAGTAAGTAATTTAATCATTTCATTGCAATATTTCTTATAATCACCCATCTCTATGCAAGAGGAATTTTTCTAAATGTTAAAATAGTTTCTTGCAAATTTTGCTAAATAGCACTAAACGCGTAACGTTTAATAATAATAGGGTAACAAAAAATGATTTTGCATAAAATAAAACTTTAATGATTACAATAGCACATGAATGACGTATTATAATCTTATTTATTATATGAACTTAGTTTCTAAGATAAATATTTTTTTTACATGAAATTTTTATCCCAAGAAGCTAATGACCTAAGATTAAAAAAAAAAAAAAAAAAAAAAAAAAAAAAAAAAAAAAAAAAAAGAAGAAGAAGAAGAAGAAGAAAGTATAGATCATAATTAGTAAATATCAAAGATTTTTTTTCGATTGTTGAAACAAATACTTTTTACAATGAGTATATGATATATTTGTTTAGTATTTTTATAATGAGTATAAATAATACTTAGTTATGAACAAAATAGCTTTTATTAATCGATATTGATGTAGAAAACTAATAAAACAAAGCAGTTTTGAATTAAAAAAATATTAAATACCATTATTTATTATAGGTGTTCATCATGATTAAGTAGAAAAATCGGACAGTTTTTAAGAGAAAATGATTTAATATTTTTTATATTCATAATACTATACATATTAACATTAATAAGCAGAATCAATAGGGATGCTCTGTTTTAAAAATATTTTTAAGAATTTTCAACGGCTTGACAATCACGAAATAGAAATGGATAAATTAATTATAATAAGCAAATATTATATATAATCCTCAGTAAAATTTTTCTTACTTTTAAGAATTATTTTTAATAAATAATTTAAATTTATTTCTCCTATCCCACTAAGTCAGTAATCATCCATATGCGCATAGAACAAAATGTTTTCATTGTTGTTTTAATTGCATAAACGATGACTTGAGATTCATTTCGCAACATATGCGTCATACGAAAAAGGATGATAATTCACAGACAGAATATTTCGAAAAGAAAATTCTCCGTTCTTATCTCAGCTTTGTAAATGGTATCAGATAACAAATTAAAGTGGATGAAATAGCCTTACATTGCGAAAGGCTGATAACATATCTTATGATTACTTTCAAAAACGTGAGTACTTATACATCAATTAACTTGAAGTATAAAATAAGTAAAAGTAGATGATGAACATTTTTAAATTTGATGTAAAATTTGTACTTTTAAATTTTAATTTACGCAATCATCGAGAAGATTATGAATTAATAATTATTTTTTAAGCCTTTTTGATTAAAACTTTAAAGTCTTATTGCACTGGAAGCATTATAGCTTTTTATGTATCATTATGTAGAGGTTGGTAACATTATTTTTAATAAAAGCCTCAATGAGTTATAATAAGATTCAACAAGCATTTATCACCTTAAAAATTTAGGTGACCACAGCGTTTAATATTCTCGATGACAAAGGCTGTATATTCTATAGCTAAAACAGTGAAATATATAAAATAATATTGGATGAGCTGAATATAGATGAAAAATGGCGCTAAAATTTAAATTATGAATCGATAACATTTAAGTCACAATGTATAATCTAAAATACGATTCATTACGATGTTTCTAATATCCTATATATTACGAATAAGATTCCTTAGATCTTACAATAGTTTCCGAATTTCAGATTTTCGATGTTTAGATCATTTGTGCATCTTTATATTATTTCTTATTTTATAAGCGATTTGTAATCAAGGATTATGAGAAAAGAAACTTGGGAAATTTCCTTTCTTTAACACCGATAGATGTATGCTAAAAGCAAAAAATACTCATATTGTTCAATAGTCACAAAAATAAATTGGTATCTTGTACAAGAAAAATCCGAACATTAGACTAAGTCAAACTCATTATGAATATTTTTCTCCCTAATTATATGTAACTAACAGCTTATACTTGTTATAAAACATTTTTAACTTTCTTTAATTTTACTTTCTGAATAGACATTTTAAAGATAAAAAGCCATATTTCTGTTTCCAGATCACTCTCACAGACAGAAATTTGTACAGAAAACAGAAACGCACAACATCAATTTTTCATTATTCAAATGCAACTAATTTTAAATTTTAGTGCTTCTGATCTTAAGTTTAAATATTTATGTGACTTAAAAAAGATTTAAAAAAAATCAAATTGATAGGTTTTTTTTTTCCCCCCCTTTTCAACGTGTCAAAGTCCAAAGAAAAAGATCGTTGTGAATATAAAAAGAGATAATTGTGATTATTTACTGAAGTTACAGCAACCTTTTCAAATTAATTACATAATGAATGTTTCTGTTTTGTTAGGAATTGGGACTAATGGAAATTATTGCACCAATTTACACATGATTATAATAAATAAAAATATATTCAACTCAATGAAAGATACATTCTATGATCAAAATAAAATCACAGTAAAAATCTTATATAACCATTACCATTTTTAATATGGAAAATAATAAACGTACGAACACTGACTTTAGGTTTTTGTATCAATTAAAGTTTATATCAAAGAAAGAAACAAATAGTTTGTAAAATGTTCCAAGTATACAATCGCGAAGGAAACTTTATTCCTATTGCATATTTTGAAATAGGTAGAATTAAGAACTCAGCTTTGTATAATAAATGTATCACAGTTAATAAATCAAAAATACGAGCATAAACAATTTATTTTCTGTTTTAGACAATTGTCTTTTTGCTGATTCTTTAAGAATGAACGAGCACTTGTAAAATATATCACATTGTTAGTAAGCTATAATTAAAACAAAAACGTTTGCTGTAAAATTCAAATTAGTAAATAGTTTATCATTTTAAAGATTTGCGATGCTTAAAAATTATGACGTCATCAGAAATATATTTAAAAACTGCTGATGTAATAATTATTTTGATATCAATGGTACGAATTCAGTAATTAATAATAATCATTCTTACTCAAACATAGGTATCCTTGTAATATCAACCATTTAAGTGTACAAGAAGATAGAAAAGAAAGTTGTAAAATTATTAAGTGATACATAATGATTTTACAATTTTCTTCGAACACAAGCAAAAGCTGGTGTAGAACAACATATGTGCCTTTACTTGCCTTCATTAAAAAAAAAGCTCAATATATATATATATATATATATATATATATATATATATATATATATATATATATATATATATATATATATATAGATAGATAGATAGATAGATAGATAGATAGATAGATAGATAGATAGATATTAACAATTTTTATCTTAATCACACACGTATAGTATAGTTATAAGATACATTTCTGGTGGATACTTTTACAAAAGTAGGTGTGACACATAGACAACCACCTCATAATATCGAACGAGTATTAAATAATGACGTCAATATCCGTGCTGACACACTTTTGTTTGTGTGAAGAAAGACACTGGATTCTACCGAATCTATAACATAGTTCCGTTCAGTATGATAAACTTAATCTTTATTAGATATCAAAACCCTAATCTTTTAAAAACGTGAACTATATTTAACCACATGAATCGGGTGGAATGAAACTTTTGATCGATTACTGGTTTAATTATTTTACATATAAAAAAAATTAATAAAATTTGTGTCACTGAACTTCTTCAAAGCTTTTTTGGAATGGGCACACCGTGAACTTATGGTAAGACAGCACTTTTTTGAAGTGAAAGGTCGTTTGTTCAAACGAAACTACTGTTGAACAACAGGAAATGTCTGTTGTATTTCTGCCTTCAGCATACACGTTTTTATGGATGAATCCTTGGAGTTTTCCTAGCATTCCTCCTTTGGAACACAAGAATACAGCCCATTATCTATGAAAAGGTTTCTGGTGGACAATTACGCGGAATCGATGACCTAAGGTGGTCATAACAATCCTAAGCTATCAATTAGTCCACAATGTAATTTTAAAAGTTTTTTTTAACCCAGATCTTATCTTAGATCGAAGCGCTCTTATAACATAAAACTGTTAACTCTGGAAACTGACAAGACTTTTATAACATAAAATTGTCATAGTTTCTTAAGTAATTCCTGATGAAATTTAGAAGATTCTCTTTTTTTTTCTAAAATTAAAATTACAGCTTGATATAAAAAATGATTAAACAGAATATCCATGGATTTAAACTAAACGGAGCAGAAAATTTAATGCTCAGTATTTCACTTAAAAAAAGAAGCGAAAATGTATTTAGTTATAAGTCATTAATTTAAGATTTGAAATTTAAGGAGTCAAATATACATAAAATGTTTTTCTTTTTTTTTTTACGAATGATAATTTTGCTAAATTACCACTATGCAAATTTTAGTTTTTAATTGCCTCTTTAGTTAAAAATTCTTCAGAAATGTATTAATAATACATATATTTTAATCATAATCTTTCGAATTATATAAATTTTAAACTTGAAAAGTTTGATATTTTATATTGTTCTGTTAAATTAAATCTTTTGAATCGTAATCTCTGCTTAAACTGCGAATTCAAATCTTTCACCAAAGGGAATTTTTAAACATAGATAATATTTAAATATAATATAGTTTAGTATTTTAATTTACAGTATTGATTAATGATATGTCAGTCAATTAATTAATATAAACGCTGATTAATCGATTAATTTTTGTTAATTATTTAACTAAACGCCCAATTAATATAAATGCAAACACGTAAAATTACATTATAACATCACACTACAAGGAAGTTTACGTATTGTACGAGAAAATGAATTTATAGAATAAATATAACTTTTGATCAATTTTAAATCTTTCTCGAATTATAGAATTTTGAAATGTTCAAAAAGTTTGGACATTAATAAATAAAATAAGAGTAAATTGCTGAAATAATTTTAGCCATATTTTTTGATTGAAAATATTCTCGTTTTATTTCATAAATATGTTATTTAGTTATTAAATCACGATCAGAAAATTACGTTCAGAGAAAATTAATATTTCCTTTCATAAAATTCTATAATATTATATTTTAAGAAATATAGCTATTTTAATGATATATATAGTTATATTAATGGTAATAAGTAATGTAGCTATATTTAATAACATGTAAAATCTTACAAAGTAATTTTTATTTTTTGCTTGAAAGATTTGAAAAATATTAATAAAATTGCAGGATGCTTACAGATGGAAGCTTGAGAAAATTTAGTAATTTTCCTCTATAAATATTAAATTCTTAAAAATATTAAGGTTATAAAATTGGTCATGTTTTAGTTTAATTAGTAAAAAGTAAGTAGTCCTTTCTTTATTAGGTTTTGTATTGCATTTAAAATTCTTTTTGTTGTTATACTCTTATCTTGATTAAATACTCAATTGAATGGGTCTTCAAGTGTTTTTATACTATACTGAGTTATGATTCATTAGGATTGCCACACAAATACTGATGTCTTTAAATTTTACGAAGAAAATTACATATTTCAACTTCTAAACTTCTAAACATGTTGAGGAACAAAGCATACAGCAGCGAAGCTGCTTTTACTTCTTCGTCTTGATGTATTAAATCGGACAGTAAGGAAAAGAAATAGGTAGGAAGAGTCTGGTGGCTAAGAGAGGAGAGGGAGAGGGTTCGTCCAAAAGGCGAACGCTCATTGGATGGTGGCTACAAGCCGTCATGAGAAAAGAGAGAAGAGGAATAATAACTTTTCGAATAAGAAATATTGAAAATAGATTTTTTTTTTTTTTTTTTTTTTTGAACAAGAAATTCTGGTTAATATATGTGGGATAAGTAACAAAATGTTTACAATATTTACAATTTGGAATGGAAATGGCTGGACAGAACCGCGTCACTGAGGTAATGTGCGGCCAGTGGTCTGATTTTAACATCCTCTGCTAAGTTAGTGCAGTGGAAAATTTCATTGAATTTTGCCTCTTTGCAGTTCTCAGCTTCGTTGAAGAATTTAATGTTAAGCTTGGCAATATGTTGTGAGAGGTAATCAATCTTCAGGTCTTTGTGAATAGATTTATTCGTTAGGTAATAAGGTGCTCCGACATATTTCAAAATAATCGTATCTTGTATATAATGTCAGACAACATTGAATGTAGGAAGCCTTCAAGATATTGAAATAGAATTTCAAAATGTCTCAAGAATGATAATTATATTGAAAATTTCTATGATAACTTATGAAAATTTTACTATCAACACTTTAGATTTTTTTAATGTGGTATATTAAATATTTATTTTTTATATTTAATAAGGTATTTAAGACAATAATTCGCACGTGTTTGAATATTCCTTTTCATTTTAATAAAATAATTATATTAAATATATATTTATTTAAAATTTATTACAAACGTGCTTTCTGAATATCATTATTTGCAGGTTTTACAGAGAAAGCAGTTCGATGCAACGTCTCAATAGTTTCATCTGCATTGGGGATATAATAAGTAACTCTATCTTACTGAATACTCTATTTAAAAACTCATTTCTCTCCAACATGACATTTTGTTCTAGTGGATTCCATTCCATAAAACTTTTGGTTACGCAAGATTTTAAAATGGCAAAAATCTGGCTAAGGAAGGTTGTAGTCGTCCAGTTACTTCTTCAGAGCTTACTTTGTAAGAACTTTTTTCATACCAAAAAAAAAAAAAAAAAAAAAAAAAAATCCAAATTAAGAAGGTATGACTGTTACCCCCTACTCACTCCTGGTTCAAGAGTAGTAAACCAGGCCTCACGTAACAGAAAAACATACACCAGCCCCTTGTGCCTTGCCAATGCCCAACTGAAATGTCTTAGATTTTTTAAAGGTTAGAAATTCTACTCTTTTTGCCTAAAATGCCAACAGCCCCAAGCCACTGCTAAGCTCACCTTACAATGTCTGGGGTTTCCTTAGGAAGAAATTTATTCTTCCCCTCTTCTTGTCTTTAACTTTTCAAAGGTCAGCGGATTCCTGGATTTGGTCTGATTGCGGCAGACCGGGTTGGAGATAAGCAACAACAACATATAATAAGTTTATGCCAAAAATAATTTAAGCTTTTCTACAATAGAAAAATTAAATGTCTCTTCATTCTGTTTTAAAGTTTATGAAAAATATTTGAAATTCCAATAATCATTAATTTTTAAAAATAACAGTTTTTGTTTATTTGATTATGGTTTATTAATAAAGCGTTCATAATTTGGTTATAATTAATTACTTCATTTTATTAACTAAGTACATTTTATATGTTCTTAGATTACAATTCTTTTAATATATTTAACATTTAAAAATCCTATTCGTGGTCCATGGGATTTAAATTTTGAATTTAAGATCCATGAGGTCAAAAAGTTTGGTGATTACAGGTTTGGACAAATAAAATAGTCATCAAATTTTGTTATTTTGGCTTTTGAGAAATTGTGATCGCAATGCTCCTTTTCTTATTCTTATGCAACGAAGTTTGAAAATTTGCAAGATAAATATTTTTTAAAACATGAACAATAGATTATATATACAAAATGTTACTATATTATAATCAAACACTGATTAGCTTGATATAGTAATAGCTATTACTAGGAGAAGCTGTAGCCGTTGTCAGATGACCGTAGTTCTTATAATTCAAATCAAAAAATAATATTGTGGTTCA
>JAPDSC010066505.1:60568-73530 GCA_026290005.1 Latrodectus geometricus | reverse complement strand
ATATATATATATATATATATATATATGTAGTTATATAGTTGTATAAGTATTTTTATCATTACTAAAATATTTTTAAATGATATTTGTATTATATTAAAATGTGTAATAAGTGTCTGAGTACCTCCTCGATTATGGAGGTGGTCGATCAATTATTATTCCATATCAATTTTAAATTATTATTTTGATAGAAAGTATTTTTTTTTTATTTCCTACGAACGCTTTCGCTTTTGTAGAAATTTCCCTATGGACCACCGCAAGAGCACTGTTTTGTTTCAAAATCAGCAAGGAGACTTGGGACTGTCAAGAACATAGATGTTCCATTAGATTTTTTTCTTTCCTTTTTTTTCTTGCAGTGCTTTAGAACAACTGAAAGGCCGAAAGTTAACCAATCAAATACTTTAAATTCTTTCTTTTTTCCTCTAAGGACAACATTGAAAAAGCACAATTCTACCAACAAGACCTTTACCACTGTTTACAAAAAACTATTTTTAAAAGATTTTTTTTTACATTTCTTTCTATGATATCCTTCAACATTAATTTTAATTTAAAAAATATGATTAAATATGGATCATTAAAACGAAATATAATAAATGCTGCTTAATTTTAAGAATCACACACCATTATAAATAATTATGAAAAAATTGATGTTTTTATAACTTAAAGTGAAATTTGATTCAAAGTTGAAAATTTTAAATAAATATGAACATCAAGTTGACAATGAATAGAATTAAGTTGGCAATTACTATCTACAATTTTACATAATGCACTGAATCATTCTTTTTCTCTGTAATAATATTAAAAACTTAATTTAGATCAATAAAACAATAATATATAAATAATTTTAAAAACTTAATAGGTATCAATGAAAATCTGTTCCAAAATTGATTAACATCATAAGTGTTATAAAGAACATTCTATTTATTTATGATTTTTTTTTACATTTCATACTCAAGAAATGTACATATTCCAACAGAATCAAAAAAATATTTATAGTTATTAGACGATATGCCATAAAATATGAATTAGAAAATATCGCCTTGCATTAATTATTGTATACCTTACATAAGATTAATATAAGGCGAGTAAAACCTTACATTTCAAGAAAAATAAGTATTACTTATTTTAAATTGAAATGTGTATATTAAATGAAAGTATTACTTAAATTTCAAGCATTAGTAACTTTTAAGTACTATTTAAAAATTACAGTAATTAGTTTCAACATTTTAAATTGAGTAGTCTGGTTTAGTTTATTTGTCAGACTAGGGTAATTTTAATTCAAAGTTTTTAATTAAATCATATTATATAATTTATATAAATTCAAAACTTTTACAAGATTCATTGTTGAAGCACATTTGTACTTCAACAATGAATCTTGTAAAAGTTATGTCTATATTTTAAACTAGGCAGTCTTTTATTTTCATCATTTAATTATAGATATAAATATTATACTTATTTCTATCATAAATCTAAAATTAACCATATATTTTTTGTTTATCTATTCGGTTATTGCCATCTTCCTAAAACTTACCTATTAGAAGATTTTATTTCATTATATATAGATTTATAGTATTTTTTCATGCATATTCATATAAATTTTGGTGCATTATAACACTATATTGGTGCATTATAACCGTATATACCAACGAGAGTTAAACGAGGTTTCAGGGTAAAAGGCGAGGTAAGTCATGAAATGCTATTCACCACGACAAAAACATCGATTAACTCGCCTTTATGGATCCCTAGAATAATCCTACGATTTCAGAGTGTTAGCGCCGAGTCAGCAAACAATGGCTGACTTAAGCGATATGTTTGTTGACATTGATGTGCAAGATTTACAAAATCTTAAATAAATGGAATGAAGAGTGAGATGTGTGTGTATGAAAGCAGGAAAAATGATTTTGAAACTTTGGAAGAAGTTAATTTTCGTAGCCATTACAGATTGAAAAAAAGTACGGGACACTTTCCAGCTCGCTACGAAGCTTTGTTTACACTTTTTGCCCGCCAATCAGAAGCCGTCTTACATGTCGTGTTCGAATAACTCCAAAGTTGTTTTCACGGGGATTTTCCCGCTTCGTGAATAAGAATCAGCGAGTCATGTTAGATGAGTTATATCCGAGAAAGGCTACGCTCATGTTAATCCGCGTTTGTGAATACGGCTGTATGTGATTTTTGTAATTCTCAAATAAAAACAAAATTGCTTCCTTCATATGCTTCTACTTGGCCTAATGTTTACTCAAAAGAATTTCGAGATTTAAATCAATGCATGCAAAGCAACAAAATTCTATTAACAAACTGCAAACTAAAATCCCTTTTAACAATGGTATTTAAGATATCATAAAATGTAATTTCACAGTAACTTTAGCAATTTAGAAATGATGTAATTTATCAAATTACAGTAAAAAACAGATTATATTAAAGGTTATTTCTTTTCAAGGCAGAGATAAACTACATTGCTGAACGAAATTTAAAAATTTGAAATTCATTCTTTATAAGTTTAATTTTTTTTAATCAGAAAAATAAATAAACATTGTAAAACAACTTTTAAAAATAAAAAGCTTTTGTTATATTTAAAACAATACTTCTCCCTGTTTTCAATGAAACACATTCTTCTCTGAAGTGTTGTCTGAATTCTTGTTTCCTAAGCACTTTAAAAATTATCATTAATTTCAGATGCAAAAGGAAGTTAAATTTAATGCTGCCCTTTAATTAATTTACGATTTTTATTAGAAATAAAACATAATTGGGAGAAGTTTTCGTTTAAAATTTAATTAAGCGGAAAAATGTTTCACAAAGCTTGGAAGGCGTGCACTGATCATTACTTATCTTAATTACGCTACATGCTTTAAACGAAGAATAGTTTTTGTTTCCTTTTGAGATTCAATTAGATGCAAAAACTAATTGCATTCCAGAGAATAAAATTAAAAAATAAACATACAAACATAGCTGTTCAATTTCGTAAAATGTTAAGGCATGTTTTGTTTCTATTGTAAAGCGGTACTGGAGTTGATGAATGACTATGTTTATTTTTAACAACATTATAAAGTCAATATTTATTACTCTAGTTTCCAGATTAGGAATTTATTTTTTAAATTAACTTCATTATATATTTTTTTAGAGTTTAAGTTCAGCTTTAAATATTAGTGAAGTAGTTTTTCTATTCTGATAATTGGGTTTAGATATAACTTTATGTTATAAAGTTAACAATAAATCACTTTATCTCTCTGTCCGATACTCGTGCAATACACATATGTATCACAATTTCTTTAAAATTTATTTAATGTACTTTCAAAAACAGACAATAAATAATAACTATTTTAACCTATTGATCGTAAATTATTGTATCACATAAATGTCTAAGATTTTGCATGTTTTGAGACAGTTAAAAAGAAAATATTTGTCATTATTCTGTTAAGAATTGTACACATTGCATACTCACCTATCATTAAAAATTATTAGGAGTAAAGAATGATTAATATTAATTTAAAATATGTACTTAAATTATATATTTTAAGAGTTTATATAACTATATTTCATTAATGTTAAATTATACTTAAGTAAATCGATTCCATTCATTTGTATAAAAACATGTGTAATATTATTTTAAAGGTGTTAAAAAGTTAGATAGTAATAAGTTATTTAAAAACAATCTTAAAAAATTTTTTTAATCCTAATTGCGCTTTAAGCTTTACCTGATATGCATTTTTATGTTTTACTTACTACACATAAATACACACACATATACAGTATGTTTTAAAACTATGTGTAAGAATTGCAAATGCAAAATTGTACGAAAGAAAATAAGCAGACCATATAAAGAAAAGCAAGAATGAAAATACAAAATGTTAAATTCAGCAGAATGGTGTACTAACAGATCAATTAACATTACACAAATGAAAGATCGTACGTCAAAGAAATGAGTAACATGCGTGTTAATGAGAAGCATCATACTTAATCTTTCCGAATAACATGTAATATTTGATGCTATGCACTTTGTAATAAGGATTTTAGTAAAGAAAATGATTGTACATTTTTTTTAAATGTGAGATATTTCTGGATACGAATATACTGGATCACGAGACATTCAGATGTCATTATCGAGAATTGAGTGGTATTTGCTTTCTGTTCCAGGACATTGTACGGCATCTGTGAGGTGCCATGGAGTTCTTTTAGTAAAAGATGAAATTTTGTGAGTAGAAGAATATTGTTTTCTGGGAGAAAGTATTGGATTTGAGTTTTCCATAAGGGTGGAGTTATCATCCAATTTTTGCAGAGAGTAGCATCAATAGAAAAAATTGTATTCTCTGGCAATATAATCTTGTAATTGTACTTTTCTTGTTGTTGTGAAGGTTTTGCTCATAGACAAGGAAATCTGTTTCTGTTTGGCTTTGGTTAGCATTTTTAATAATCATTCTTCGGTGATCATACACGAATTCTTAAGAAAACTCATATTTCAAAATGATATGTAAAAGTGAGAATTTTTAATATTTGAACAGGCATTTTGCATAGCACTTTAATCAATAGGCCAGGGAAATAAAATCTGCACAGCTGCTTAAACATCCACGCATTACGTTTTTCGTATCAAAAAGAATTATTTTAATATTTGGTAAACGTACCTGTAATTGTCAGTAAACGAATTTATTTTTCTCAGAATATAATCAAGAGGTTAGTAGAATGTTGTCAAGAATCATGAATCCTGATGATGATCAGCATTGCATAAAATGGATGGATCTGTAATTTTTGTATCGTTTCTATATTTTGTTACTTACATTTCTTTTTTTGAGAACACATTAAGAACATTGCATGCAATGTCCATTTAAATTAGGCAGATAAGCTATATAATACATTGTCTGTTTCGGACATAATTGTCCATATCATTATTGAAAGTTTTCAAATGTGCACAATTGTGAATCTTTACAAATGTGAGCTTCGTATTGTTTTTTTCTTCGTATTGCAAACTTCTAAATGATCAAGAACCCCGAGATGGAAAGGCATTCCTTTAGTATTATACGGTGTAAAAAGTTAAGGAACTTATTCGAATGTTTGGTTCGCAATTGCAGGAGATATAAACCGATTGTGCTGGAGAATTTCCACCAACAGCAAATAGCAAATTGTTTTGTTTTGAAAGTTATTATGATAACAATTGAATTAGGACTCTTAACAGCGTAAATTTATTTTAAATATTATTATACCAAAATGATAAATTTCAAAAAAAAACAAACCCCTCAAAAAAAAACATTTTTTAGAATATTGGATTATAATAAATGTAACTAAAACAATATGTTGTTATACTTGTAAAAGTTATTTATTATAATGAATTAAATACAAGCATCGTAGTTTTATGCAATACTTTATAATAGACACATACAAATTTTAACAATAATAGAGGATTTTGTACATATATTTATATTTTATATTTTTATTTCTCATACATCAATATTTCCGTCTTCTGTACATCACATAAAATACTTTAATTGTTTTAACTTTAAAAATAATGTCTTATCATTTTCTGGTATATTTAAATTATTCAAAAAATTGTAACATTTTTTTTTTTTGCTCTTTTACGTAAATCTGTAATCGACATGCATGTTGTAAATTTTTTATATAATGTTTACATTTTAGGTCTTGTTAACTAATAACTTAAATGTAACTAAGTTTTTCTCCATTTTGATTCTATTGTAAAATTGAAAGCTGTTGTTAAATATAAATAAAGTTACTATAAAATACTTTATTTACATAAAATGTGCTCCACTTTAAGGCTTAATATTCTACTGAGGAAGTGTGATATATCTTCGAATATAAGGGTTTGTGATAGAATAGAAAACTGTAAGACTAGAATGGTTTTTCAACGCTTTTCTAACCTATAATAATTCCCTAAAATCCGAAAATGTTCTCAGAATTTTAGCTTCATAGTTTAATTTTGTAAACGAGAAAAATATTTTAGAATAGTAAATACTCTGAATATAGAAAAACTGATTTCGATGGTATAAACATAAAACGCAGGAAAAGTATGAGCTTAATTCAAAAGAAAAAACTTGTTTGTGACACCCTGTTTATAAAGATAAAAAACGAAGTACAATTAATGACAATGGCTGCATAAATTCCCGATCTCAAGATGTGAGGCAGAATAAATCTTTGCAGTTTGTGGTTGGTGGAAATTCTCCTGCACAATCGGTTTATTTCTTTAGCAATTGTGAACCAAATATTCGAATAAGTTCCTTATATTTTTAAACCTTATAATACTAAAGAAATGCATTTTCATCTCGTCGTTCTTGATATTTACAAGTATATATATATATATATATATATATATATATAGAGCATGAAAGCATTAAAGTAATTTAATTTTTTTGAAAAAAGAAAGTTTAATTTTCTCTAAAATGAAGTGCTGTAACATACTTACATGCTTTATATACAAATTCCTTTAATTTTTAAGCAAAAATAAATAATATTTTACAAAAAAGTAAATTTTATTTTGGTATTATTTTAATGTTCATAGCTACATTTATAAAAAAAAATTCCAAAACAATTTTTGTTTTTATATTTGAAAGAAAACCCATTTATCAATGCCAACTCTCCTAGACAAAATATGAATAAGGTTATCATCTGAATAAATGACTTAAGATGTGGTGGAAGTTTTAAAGAATTTGGAAGCTTAGAAAAAAATCGGTCAAGGTTGAAGGATTTTGAAATAACAAATATTGCACTCAAAAATAATCAGATAAAATAATTTTTTCGCATACTCTTCACGTCATCAGCTGTTTATTCTTTTTGCAATAACAATATGCCTTTAGAATTAACATTTTTAACAGAATTATTAAAATGCTGTATTTTTAGACAAAATAACAACTGGAGCTTCTGATTGTTATTTACCGTTTTATACAATAAATTAAAATATATAATCCATGTGTGCATTTATGATCTTAATTGAATCATGATCTTAATTGACTTCTAATTTATTTCAGTATTTATAATATACAAAATATATTATGAAGTATATAAATAAATATTTGGTTTTAATGAATTAGACATTTTAATAATTCGTGTGAAATTGTCCTTATTAACAACTGTGAATTTACTGGCAATTATAATTTATTGTTAAAATATTGTCGATAATAATACTGGATTCTCACAATAGAATAACTCAAACAAGTTTTAAACTATTTAATTCACATTATATATTTCAAAATTTTAATTATAAACTATGTTTTTAGGAAAAATATCAATAACTTATGTAGTTTATTGTGTTATAAAATGTATTTATTAAATTTTCGCACTTCTACTAAAATATCTAATAAACGATAATATTTAATTAAAATATTAAAATACGAAATATTTAAATTTTTTGAGGATGAAATCACTGAATAATGAGTACACAAAGCATTCAGGAAATATAAAAATGTGTTATTAAAACTAAGGAGTTTAAGTAAAAATAGCATCATGTACAATCTTGTGTATTCAAATATCAGTGAAAGTAAATTAGTAAATTTTATATGGATACATATTGAACATATTCAATGGTTAAACTGGTTCTTTTATTTGGAAAAAAAGTCTTTTTTTTAAGTTTCTTCCCAAAAAAAGCTACAAAATGTTGGATTTTCAAAAGATTTAATTTAATTTATTTTGAAAATTTGTCATTGTAGTTTTTTTTTATTTATTTATTTTATTTTTTTTTAAATGTAATTCTGAATTGTAAGTAAAATGCCAAACATGGTGTTTCCTTCACTCTAACAGAAAATTGTTGGTTTGAAACAATGCATTATTTGTAAAAATGAAGTAGTCACAATCTTTAAAATTTGAAGTAAACAGTCTTGGATAAGTAATTCATTTATTAACTAATATGAATTTTAAGGAAGTAAAATTTTATGAATTTTCTCGGCTGAATTAAAAAAATTGATTTAAAATTATTTGTATAACTGTTACCCGTGGAGGAAAATTCTTCTTTACGTTAAATAAATGGCACAAGGCTTAACACACACTTAATTTTGAAGTATGATACTTTTTTGTAAACAAATATAAAATAAAAATAATAATAGAAAACCCCAAAATGGTTTAACTGAACAATACTCTAATAAATAAGTAGTAAGATTTGATTTGTAAGGAAATTGCGAAAAATGTTTTCTTGAATGCAGAGGGAATCGTGATCGTATAATGACTTACCCAATAACATTATATCGTATGGATTCATCAAATCCTGTAAGGAAAAAAATAGTATTTACTCACCTTTTCCTCAAATGGAAGACTCAATGGAGAAACCTTTCTTAATTATATTTTTAACTTCTTCCAAAAACATTCTATATGACACTGTTTATTATGCAATTTTGAATTTTTGTATTAAGAATATACTTTCATCAACATTCAGATTTAATGTAGAAATCTTTTTAGATAATGTACTGTCACCCTTGGCTTAATTTTTCTACTTTTGGTGATAAATAACATTTTCTGGCAACCCATATTTGTCGGACAGGCAATATTTTTTAATGTTCTGTTTTTTTTAACCTCTCGCTTGTGCAAAATGGTGAAATATTTTTCAAAATCATGAAAAAGTCACCAAGGGTGACCATACAATAAATATTTACCACTTTTTTTAAGAGAAAATAATTAAAAGATCTCTATCAATAAAAGGAAAAAAAACAATAAAAAGAAAGAAGAAATTACAGAGGGGAAGACATCCCCAAAACTGGTATTTAAAAAAAAGTCTGAAAGAACAAAATTGCAACACCTCAATGTTGAATCGCACGTACAACAGCTAAAGTTTCGAACAAAATGGCTGGGACAAGTCTCGCGTAGTGTTAAGTTATGCAGGTCAAATTTATAAGCTTACATTATATGAAGTTCATTTCAGCAAGAAATAATTGCATTAAATTTTTATTTATTTTTTTTACTGGCATCAAGTTTAGCTCTCTCAAATATTCAATCTATTGATGACATTAGTGTGACGTCATGTTTCCAAACAAATACAATGTAAACATTTGTTTAATATTGTATTTAAGAGTGCCTTCTTGACAAACTTGTAGATTTTTGTTTGACTATCGATTTATTGGTGATTTTTGTTGGCACAGAACAATAAATTGTTCTGTTGCAACCAGAATACGATTGGATTTTGCCCAGCTTGGTGATTAACTGTGACTACAATTTGGCGAGAATCAAAGGTTAAGCAAACAAAAGGTTAAAAGTTTTAGCAAACACGTTATCCTTAAATAATGAAGGAACAACTTTGATATACCCCCCCCAAAAATTGCGCGCCAAATCTAGCACTCCCTACGGACGTTTTAGGGTTGCTGTTTCTTATTTTGGTGAAACCAATTTTGGTTTTTTCAGATTTTAGGTTTTTGCTATTGTCAAATTTAGTATTTTCTTGTATTTTGTACCATTTTCTGAGTTTTATTAAAAGATTTTTAAGTATTTGTATTTAGCGAGAATCCATCTTGGCGAGTAAAAAAGGCACCAAAAACAGGTATTATGGTTGGTGAGGGAAAAAAAGTCGCCAAATTTCCGATTTGGGGGGGTATATCAAAGTAGTTCCATAATGAATATCAATTTCAAAAATAACAATTTAAAAATCTACCACCGAAGTCTATTGCAGTTTCAATGATAAATGGCGCTTAACAGCAAATATTTGAAAACAAATTGTTGGATATGACGTCACAACTAATGTCGTCTATTGCACAAAGCAAACGTACATTAGTTAAGAATCTGAAATCAATTATTTTATGCGAAATTAGCAAACAGAATTATTTTTTCATTTCTCAAATTTTTGAAAGCTAACATTAACTTCACTGAAATATCTCACAGACACTATGTTCAAAATCAATCAAAATGTGAATTTTTAATGACAAATTTTTATTTAAAATTAAATTTTAATAATAGGTAGAGTTTATAAAATAATTTCCTTAAATTACTTTAATAAAGCATAATATAATTTTTACAAAAATTTAAAATGCTAATCTTATTTTTTCATTAATTAAATAGCAATATATTATATAAATCTTAATTATTAGTATAATAACGCTTTAGCAATTATGGTTTCATGACACAATAAAACTTATTTTATCTTGGATTTATGAAATTCTTTCAACATAAAAATATTTTTATATTTTATTTTTAAAAAATGACGCATATAGATTATTATTGCAGAAATAAATACAAATTGATTAATTTATTTTAAAATGAATTTTAATACTCAAATGATTATGAATATAGCTGAAAGATAAAATGATTTATGTATTGTGCTTAAAATAATGAGTGGAAGATAATTCTTATGTAAAAAATGAGCTTATAATTGTGTCATATAAATCCTTTGCATTCGGATCAACACAATAGCATAACATCTGGTGATGACAGTAAGTAACACAATACCTTTTGCATCTTTTGAGCATTGTTGTAAAGAAAAATAATAAAAAAAAGCTTTTCACAAAGATTTTCTTTTCTTTATAAGTCCTTCGCTTTAAAAAGTAAAAAATATAGTAAGCTAACAAGCAGAGGTTATAACACAGTGAGTCAGCAAAAAAGTTTAACGATGGACGGTCATTAACTTTTGTTTCGTTTTACGTTAAATATATTTTATTTCCAGTCTTTTAACTTGGTTCTTAAATATTTTTTACAAAATAAAATACTTCATATTTAGAGTACTTTGATAGTTCAAAGTAAAATAAAACATTATTTGCTACTTGTTAAAAGTATTTTGCAACATTTTGTAGTTTATTTCATTTTATGGAAAATGTTATTTAAAATTTAGTTCATATCTTCTTTATTACGCATATTTTTTATTGCTCGTTCTAAAAGAATAGTAATATAACTTTTTTATTTAGTACACAATTAGAAATTAGAAATACAGGAAAACTTTTATATGTAATATTATAATATAATCGTATAATAAGCAATACTCATTGGAAATATAAGTGTTTATCTATTTTAAATGCAACCATATCAAGTATATATATTTCCTATAGAAAGTATGAAATTTACTGAAGTCTGGTAAATTTTTAATAGATCTATCGTGGTAACAACAATAATGTTTTTAAGATAAAACAAAAACTTAAATTAGCTTTTATTATCCACATTATAAGATAAATAGAAGAGATTAAAATTGGCATATAATGCAGTTTAAAATATTAAATATTTAAGAAAGTATATCAAATAAATGCATATGAAGCAAAAAACCGTAACTTCAAATAGAATACTCAATATCAATACTGAATAATAAAAAATATATTAATCAATACTCAATAATAAATAATCATTGAAAATTGGGTAGTCCTGCAAATTATTGAAACACATCTCATAAAATGCCATTCTCCAATAACTTAATCTTTGTTGTGACATATAAATAATTTAAGATACTTTATTTGTGTGTGTATATTTATATTTAACAAGTTTCAATAATGCTTTATTGTTTTTACGTGTAGTCCTTACAGTGCATTAACTATACGAAATTACTAATAACTCATCCTAGTTTTTAACAGCTTCATTTAAGCGAAAATATTCTGCAACTTGAGTATGTCTTCATGTACTTACTTCAATTTCAGTTATATTTAAAATTGCATGTACAAATTACTTATAAATGTTAAGTTGTATCTCGTGATTTCATGAACCATAATCGAGCAGTTTGTTAGGGTTTTTCCAGAATCACCAAAATGGCTGTTGGCAACTGGGAAGTACGAAGAAACTGGAAGGTTACTTAGGAACATTGCTGCAACCAACGGCAAGTGTTTATCACCAGATTATGTCGTAAATTTAAAAGTACGTATACCTTAGTTTTATTACATAAATATAACCTTCAGGATATTGTAGTACAAAACGCTAATATTATTATTTAAAATAGGTTAATAATATAAAATCAGTTACCTTTGATGATATTTTTTGAAAATTAAGTAAATTCTGCTTTGAAGCTTCTTCGTATTAAGAAGCATTATTGTTCACAAATATTGAAATTTGAAATTTAGCAATAAGTAAATATATTTGCAACTATATATTTCTCAGTTCTTGTTCATTTTAATAAAATACTTGTGTACCTGTTTCAGAGTAAATTTTTTTTAAACCATAAAAAACACAGTAAATTTATTTTTGTAAAAAAAATGTGTATTGCATTATATAATGAAAATGGTTCAGCTGTTAGTGTAGAAATTTGAACTATAATTTGGAAATTAATGCCATTTAAATTTATGAGCCTTAACGCATTATGTAGCCCTAATTCATAATAATCAAAAAGCAAAATTTCTCCAAAGAAGTTGCGAATCAAAGGCAATAAAATTATATTTTGCAATCGAATCCGAATTAAGATATAACTGATTTGCTTTAGTTACAATAACAAATAACTGATTCAGTAAGAAGATAGAAATATAATATTTTTTTAATAAATCTCAATTACTTCACTTAAAATATTTTAAGAAGTAAATTATAACCAATTTACATCATAATATAATATAATAAATAATTTACAATAAATTACAACCAACCATGTAAATTTAACTGAAAAAATAAATACTAAATTTTTATTTTATGAATAGGCAAGGACATTCCTTATTAAAACAAATTCTAATATTTCAAATGCCTTATAACGTAATGTTTTAAGTGTAAATAATTTTCAAAATTATATCTATGTAATGATATATTAAAATAATTTACATGAACTAATGCAAAAATAATAAAAGTCGTGATAACAATATGATTCCTAAAATGCACCTTAAAGAAGTATCCATTACTACTATCATTTTTATTTAATAAAGTCAAACTCAAAGACACTTTTATTGGTTTTCTGATATATGAGGTGATATTTTGCTGAGAATGTTTGGCAATATATATTAATAAAGATATTATAGCCATATATTCCACTCCAAAAAAGTGAAATAAAATTTCATAAAAGTCAGTAACACAATACCTCTAATTTATACAAAATCATCAAATTAAATGCAAAGGAAAATATATGTAACTTTTTTTAGTAAAACTTATTTGTCTTAAAGATA
>JAPDSC010066505.1:17053-55568 GCA_026290005.1 Latrodectus geometricus | reverse complement strand
AAGCAATTAAAGGATATTGTGGTTTAAGGTGGATCATGTGGCTGGGAAACGTTTTAGCTGATTGATACATGGTCATCAGACGTGGTAGGTTAAATGGGAATAAATTACACATGTTTGGCAAAAAAAAATGCATTTTATTACGCATTTGTGTACAAAAGGAAAAAAAAACACAATTAGTGCATATGAGAGGAAAGGAATAAGAAAAGGTTTTTTCTTCAAATTAAACCATTTTCAGTAGGGAATATGGTTTCCAAGACGTCCAGCAACGTTGAACACCTTTGAGGCATGGAGTTAATGATGCTGTTAATCACGAGTTTGGGTATTCTGCCCCACTCTTCCAGAAGAGCTCTTTCCAATTTTTGGAGAGTTTGTGGAGGTGGTCATACGATTCATTCATCGGAAAAAAACCCTCCACCAGGTTATCACGATGTGGCCTGCAGTTATCATCCATTAAAATAAAGACATCTCCGTCCGATTGTTGCAGCGTAAGGGACTATAATAGGTTTGAGGATCTCATCTTTATATCGGCGACGAGTCAGAGGTCCATCTCGAATGGTATAGAGGTCTGTGTGCATTTCAATTGAGATGCCAACATACACCAACACTTCCCCACCACCAAATCTGACACTTTCGTGCATTAACGTAGGATTATTCCTACTGCCACTGTCCCTCCAGATGAAAATCCGTCTATTATCAGGATAAACAGAAAAACGGGAGTCGTCAGAAAAAGAATACTGCTCCATTCATTTCTCCTTCAGTTCACATGCTCTGTTGCGCATTCCCTGCGGTAGCGACGATGCCTTAACGTTAGTTAAACACATGTCATTTGGCGGCGAGCATACAGACCTACACCATGGAGCCGATTTCAAACAGTCTGAGTTGAAACCGTGGTGTCCCGTGTAGCCGAGTAAAATTGTTGTTGGAAAAGAGTAACGTTCATATTTTGGTGTCTCCAAGCCGTTAACACTAAATAACGATCATCATTGGGCGTTGTAGCTCGTCTACTACCTTGCCCTGGTCTTCGGCCTACACTTCCAGTCTCCAAAAAACGGTTTCAGATCGAGGAATTCAAACTTTATGACACTCCAATGGCTTGCGCTAATTTGTCTTGAGTTTGGCTCACTTCTAACATACCAACAACTCTTCAAGCTTCTGAATCGGTTAAATGACTTCGCTGAGACATTGTACTCATATCAGAAATTATTACCTTATGTTTAAACTTTCATCTTTTGAGGATTTCTTTTCCTAAATCAATAGTAAAGAAAGACTTCAGTCATGTAAAAAAATTATTCTTGAAACTGAAAGAAAAGAACAGATGCAGAAATTAGCAGGATATTTTAACTTAAATCAAGAAAGTTTAGCTAAGATATTTGTTTAAAATACAATCTAAATACATATTCTTTCTTGACTAGATTTTGATGACTATTTTCAAAGATGAGAAAAGTTTTCTTTTTTATAAAAGGACTATTAATCTTTGAAGTCTGATACATATTCCCTTTACATATATGGAAAAATCAGTAACAGCAATCCAGTTATTTCAATAAGACACTTCTAAATTTAGTACTTGCATCTTTTCTAAATAGCACTTGTTTTTGTCATATATGTGAAACCTAATTAGTTCTCTACCCATAAGCATTTATTAGATAATTTGATCTAAAATATATTTGCTTATCATTTAATTTATTGTTACTTTATTTGCATAAGCTTCTTTAGATATGTTGCATTTAAAAGCTTAGAAATTACTATACAATATCAGTCTAAAAGAACAAATATTATTCAAATTTTTAAATAATGTTACACAAATTTTATAATATCTTCAAAAATAAGTTTAGAATATAATAAATTGTTTTGAAGTTTCTTTACGAAAATGTTTATGAAATAAGCTCATCTCAGATATTTTTGACGTTATAAATTCTTTCAAAAATTGTAATCTAATATATAATGCAGTAATACTTTTTTATTTTTATTAATATTATAAGATATTTCCCGTGTTTAAGTTGCTCTAATAAATTAATTTTGGAGCATTATTGAAATCTGAATGCTAAATATTTTTCTATTTGTTTGAAATAGTTTATAATCATAGAAATCTGTTACAATTTTCAAATCATACTCAATTAATTTGAGCTACCTTCATTGCTTTTGTTAAGAACTTCATACCAATTAATCTGGAATATCTCCATTGCTTTCCTTTGTTGTTGTTGTCTTATCCCACCTTGGCTGTCAATATGGGGTGCACTGCTCCAGTTTTCTAACTGAACTGTAATTTGGTAAGGGGTCCAACTTCCTCAGTTCACACATATCATAGGTCCCCATTTATAGGTTAGACAACCATTCACAATTCAAATATACAAGGAAAGGACAAAGATAGGAGAAGAGAGAGTACATCCCTGCCCAAACCGGGATTCGAACCCAGAGTCTCCCTATCCGCTGTCAGGCACGCTGATCACTAGATTGGGTGGGTGGCATTGATTTCACGGAATTGCTTTCCTAAACAGCAGAATAACTATGTCACAAGTATCTTCATTGCTTTCCTTAAAGTTTGAAGTTTTAAAATGTTTGTAGTTTTCCTTGATACATTTGCTTGGATTTATGAAAATCTACCAATTATTCATAATCAAGATACATTATTTTGCTTTAAATTAATACAATGTACTCATAATATTAAATGAGTATCTTTAATATGCATTTTAAACTATATTTGACTTTAGAGAAAGTTAAGTTGTTGTTGTTAACATCGTTTTCAAATTCTGTGGCCTGCAGTTTGATTTTTATAAATATTTTCTTATTTACTACAGCATTTAATTTCTTCATTCATATTTAAATTCATTATGTGAAAGTTTAAATTAACACCGATTAAGTATGCAATGAAAATGTGATCGCCAACATTGTATCATGATGTATTGAAAAATGAAACCAATTCGTTTTACAAAATATATCTAAGTTTAAAAGCATTATCATCAAATAATTTTAATACGGAATTATAAAATTATGGAAATTCAGCAAATATACCACATATTGACTGTACTCAATAGAGAGATAATTCTTATATAGGATTTTTTTTAATCTTCTAATAAAGTATTTCTTTCCAGATATTTTTAGTCATATTTTACACATTATGTATAAAAATCTTGCTTAATTTGAAATCCAAGTTTCTTTTGTTATTTTCCTTGAACTTTCTTAATTCGTTGTGTTTGTTTTTCTTGATCAATAAGGTTATAAATATTTGTAAGATACTTATTAAAAAACGTTCAAAAATACATATAAATTTTGTATTATTATTACATATAACTGTGATAAGGATGGTATAAATATTTATATTAGTACACATATAATTGTATTTGCAAAACAAATTACTGATACACCTAAATTTCAAAGACAAAACATTAAATTATATATAATACAAACTGAAATTATCTTTACATTATTATAAATACTTATTAAGTTGTGAAAAATTGTTATTTGTACATTTGTTTCGTCATTAATGTGTTAATGCAACTATTTATTAAATGCAGATTTCTGTGTGCTTCTCAATTTGTTCGATAGTGCCTACTAGATGCATGCTTAAAACATGACAATCTATATAATATATTAGTGAATATTAATAAATAATGGGCCCCTTAATATTTAATCACATTAAAACATTTATTTAACAATAATCAGATAAAAAAGAAAAAAAATTCTTATAATTTTGCTTCATGTGTTAGTAAAATATGATAATTCTGTTGATATAGTTATGCCTATTCCAAACTATAAAATTAGTTATCAATATCTTGAAATTATAAAATGATATTCAAAACAAGTTTCTTTTTGAAAACCTATCCATTAAACTAAATAACTCATTTCTTTCTTTATATTTCAATGCTATAGGTGCTCACATAGTTTTGAAACATAGGTTAAAAACATTTATTTATCATTGCTTTAGAAAATGCATTGATAATATTAAAAAATAAAATACATGGTATTTTAAAATAAATCTACTTATAAAATAAAAAAATATTAATAGCAAAACCCTATTTCTGCTTTAAAAAAAAAAAAAAAAAAAAAAAAAAAAAAAGGAAAATTTAAATTTAAAAAAAAATTTTTTTTTAATATCACATTAATACTTGAACTAATATTTATTGTTTATCCTAATAAACCTAAAACATTTTCGGATTATTTTAAGATGAATAATCAATATTAAGAAAAATATAATGAAAACAGATAACTCGTTTACTTCTTTGTATTTAGCAGATATAGTAGTATACAAAATTCTGAAACTCATCCTAAAAACATCTATTTATCTTTGCTTTTGAAAATGCATTGCTAATAATAAAAAATAATATTTAAAAATAAATCTACTTAAAATAAAATTGACAGAGGAAAATATTGAAAGAAAAAGAATCTTGAATATAAGGGATTGATGAGAGGGGTTTCATTTTAATATCACATTAATATGTGAGCCATTATGTAATTAGTTGCCATAATAGACCTAAAAAATGTTAAATTATTATTGCTTTACGATAAATAATTAATAAAATTGTATTAATAAACCATTTTAAGTCTTCCTTATACAATGCAATCAAGGAAAATTTTAAATAGGTCATTCTCTTTAATTTGTAAAACATTTCAATGGTGCTACATTTTAATATTCCTAAAAACTAGTATTTTAACTGATCTAAAAATCTTTGTTTATAAAAAAAAAATTGGAAAATAAAATAAATAAAACAAAATAAAATTATTTAGTTTTTTAAAGTTACGAAAGTAAATTCCTATTTCCTTGTTTTAGGATATTTAGATTTAGGTTTAAAATTTTGAGAACTTTTATCATATAAATTCTTTGAAAATATAATAAAAATCTGTTCAAACGTGAATTATATTTTTATGAAAGCCTTTGACTACTGTACGATATTCTCCTTAGAAATAAACCTGAATAAAACGACGTGATTTTAGAGCACATAAATACAAAAACTTTGTAAAATATATTTTTATCTAAAATATTTAGAATAGAACAGATTCAATAAATTGTAACTTGTCAAAATAGATTCAGAGGAATCTTATCATATCTACACTCAAGAAAGAATTTTTTTTTTTCATTTTTATGTTTTCCTTATATCTGTCATTCCATTACGCGTGTACCTCAAAATTTGTTCCGTAGATACATAAACCAGAAGAATTTCCATCTTGAAATGCTCCGTTTGTTTGAAGAGTGTCTCTCTCTTAAGAAAGTTATAAATATTTATCTTCTCTGTAAGACGTCAACATTTATTCTGTTTATGAAAAACATGCAAGTTTCCCAAAAGATTTGCATAAATTTTTCAAAAATTCTCCAGTCCTAATATTTTATTTTTCCAACAACACTTTATTTAAAATGTTATATTCCCACACATACAAAAAACTCTATCTTGTAACGCAATTTAAAAGTTTTCCATAAAGATTTTTGATAGATTATATTCATTAATATTTGCATATCTTAAACTCCATGTCGCAATTTATAACTACCACCAGCAGCAATTATGTCAGAAAAATAAGGAATTAAATTCAAATCATCTATTATTTATGTATAATCTGTATAATATCTTTTAATTTTCTTAAATTGTTTTTAAACTAAATATTCTACAATATTTAAATTTTTCTCATTAAAATGCCTTTTAAAACTGCCAGCAAATCCATTAGAAATTATTTTACTTGCAATAAATTAATATGCGCAATAAAGCAAGAAACATTAATGTATTTTTTGTGTAGTTTAAATAATCAATTTTATACCAACTATCGCCCTTATATTGGTGTAAATCTTTTTAATTTATTGTTTGACCTAAGTTTATTTCTAAAACCTTATTTAAAATGGGACGGTAAAACTAAAGAAATATATCATACTCTTCTCCATTTTTTTCAATGTAACACATTGACAAAATTTTGTACATTAACTATTTAAAGTTTATAAAATTCGCTTCATTATTAAATGATATGCAAGTACTCCAATTAAATTTTTTAATTATTGTTTATTCATTATATTTCCATTAAAGTATATTTAATAATATAAATTATAATAAGTAATATATGAAAATAAATATTATGATTAACATGTATAACCGTAAGGTAATTATTAGTTGCACACACAAACAATTAAATTTAATTTATATTTTGCCATATATTTGATTAAGCTTATGGGATTCGTTGCATATTATATTTGTTGGATGGACTCATATTCACTCTAAGTTCTTTTGCACCTTTTTCAACGAATTTATATTTGCCACATGACTTATCAAATGATTAATTCATTTGGTTTTATCAGAGAAAAGCATACAACTAAATTTGAAAATGACCTTCTTGTGGAAGAAAGATTTTTTTTAAATAACTAAATTGCATAACAAATTGTCTATAGCTTATATCAAAATAAATGAAATTCAATAATACCCATATTAAAACTGAAATGACCAGCATTTAAACCATTCTATGAAAACTAAAAAAAAAAAAAAAAAAAAAAAAAAAAAAAAAAAAAAAAAACTTATATTGAATATTTTGCGTGTTTTACATACCTAAATATATAAGTTAGAAAATTATTATTATTTTTTTAAATATAGGCAATTTTGAACAAAATGACGAAATAAGAAGTTCAAAAATAGATAGGCTTATCATATCTAGTGATTCAAAGTAGAATTACCAAGACTGGAGAAATTTATCGCCAACCAAATTTATTCGCTAAAAGTGTGAGAGTTATGTAAGAATCCAACCAGTGAGTTTTTTTTTACAAAAGAGGAAAAAATTATATTAATAGGATATTTATCTGAATTTTCAGTCACAATGCTTATATATGAATTATGTTGTTAAAAATCAGATAGTGAGAAAGACAGGAAAATCAGTGTCAAAAACAATATTACTTAAATTAAATATTCTGAATCTTTTATTATTTCATAATTTTTTTATTCTATAATTTTTTAAGTTAATATTCATATATTCACTCATTATATTATTATTTAAATGTTTCTCTTTGTTGTTCCAGATCATTTTCCTCTACAGCATGTATTGGGCTGACCTACTATTCGGTTTACATGCCCATCATGTTAAGTATACAGCTCAATTTCGCTATCTGTGCAATCGCCGACTTAATAGCCGTCGTCATATCCATGTGGTTGCTACGGTGCACTGGACGTCGCTGTTCAACGTTCATATTCGGTGCCTTAAGTGGAATTGTGTGCCTTCTCCAAGCAGTTTCTTCTCGCTATACAGGTACGTTCATATCTATATTTGTTTCTACGTTTACAAAAGGAACACATCTTCCATTAATAATATTAACCAATAATTTATAGGTATATAGAATTATTTTTATAATAAATTGGTTTTCAATTAGAAATGATCTTACAGAATACGGGAGCTTCCATTATATTCGCATTGAATTAAAAAAAATAGACACTCGGTTTTCGGATAAAATTTTCCTTTTAGAAAATATAACTATATTTAAAATGTACTAAACATTTCCTAATTACATTGTTTAGAACATTAGCATCGTAAAAAAAGAGTTCATGTGTAAATAGTCTAAAAATAAAACAAATGCACAAAAATTTTCATTAGTTATGAAATTATTGAATATTGAAGTTCCAGTTCATTTTATTCTTATTTCAATGCATCTCTGATCTGCAGTAGAGTGAAAAAGCATTATCTCATTTTCTGCAGAGGCCAAAAGCAATTTTTTTAATAAAAAAAATAATGGCAATTTTTATTTTATTTTTTAAAATTTACAGGATTGGTATGCAATAGAAAAGAAATGGGATTTGAAAATGGCCATAGTTTTTATTTATCATCAGATGTTACACAAAAATGATAATTTTTAGAAAAGAAAAATAAGCATATTCTTTGTTATAGCAAGCAGGATACCTGCAATATTACGTTATTTTAATTGATAACATCATGACATAAGTAAATTAAGATATTTTCAAATTAGGAGTAATTATTGCTTAAATTAATGGTGTAAATAAAATATCAAAACATATTTTTTCCCTAAACTTGTTAGGCATCAATATCGGGATATAATTTTTTTTTCCATTCCGAATAACCTTTCTTAATTTTTTTAAAGCATAATTTCAGAAAAAAAACATCGTAATATATTCATTTATTCAGTTAATGAAAAAGTAAGTTAGAAAATCACAACAAATATAAAGCATACTTTATATTTTACTTTAGGTTTATCACAACGTGCTCATGTAATATACTATGTCTGAAGAATATCGGAATGTTGAATAGTAAAATGAGGAGAGTCATAGAACTAAATTAAAACACTAAAATGAAGCTAAATTTCTGCAGGAAGGACATTAATTAGACATAACCTGGTATTGTATGAGATAGAATCTAGACTGTCATATTAGGGGTTATGCCTGTATGTAAAACAAAGACTAAATGAGACAATTAACCTCGACCACTCGAACAAATTTATCATTTGCGCCTCAAGAGTAAAAGAGGACCCATCACTGAACACAAAGCTATGGCAATCTAATAAAAACCATGATAATCGGTTGCGATATTCCAGGCAAATCTAACGATGTGGTGGGATCAAAGCCAGGCTTCATAAGGGTCACTGTCAACATAACCCCTCTCCAGGTAAGAGGCTTGGAATTGCAGAAGGTATCACAAGGGATATGGAAAAAACACCACAACGTTTAATAGAAGATAATTACATCTGTGGAGTTGTTCGAGACTGCGAACAATCAACCTATTTTGCCTACTTCGCCTTTTTGATCCTTGGCAGTCTTGAGCCTTTATACTTTTACTTTATACTTTGTGAATTGCGCAGTAGAAATGCTCGATAAAACCACTATTCATAATCATTGGCTTTAAAAATTCTATCATTTCCATTTTCAGTCAACATATCTTTGCCAAAGAAATTTTATCAAAATTGGACAAATCCCTCTTGATGTTTCGAGATTTTTGCAAAATAGTGTAAATCCATTCATATAAAAATTAAAAAATTTAATTAACATGAAGGTTTATTTTTGGAATTGCTATGTGAACATTGTATGTAAATTGGGTTAAGAATATTTTTGCAAAATTTTCCTTTATTTATTTATTATTTGAGAAACAATCATTGAAATGTATTTGAAACTTATACCTTGGGAAATGATTTGTCCAAAATAGATTGATGAAATTATTCAGCAACAAATTTGTTTCATGAATTTGGCAAATTAATAATTCCGATATAATTTCAAAAAAACATTTTCGTATTGTCAAAGAGGCAATATCTAGTACATTAATTTTTTCTGCATAAGCTGTTTTTACGTAAGCGCTTTGCCATATAATTAATTACAATATATCATTGTATTCTGCATATGCATATTAAATTTTCAATGATCAGTACTATCCAAATTTTAAAGTATTTTAATTGTTCATAAATTAATTCCAAATTATTTTACACTACATATGGCCTACCATAACTCAGCATAAATAAAAATTTAACATACAACTTAAATTATGAATTTATTTTATTTTTCCTTTATGTACAATAAACGAGTGTAGATACTCTAGCTTTTTAATTAATTTCAGTTAATATTGTAATTGAAAAGCTGTTGTTGTTGTCGTGTGCCAGCCAGGCTGGCAATATGGGGTGCGCTGCTCCACTTTTCCAACTGAACCATATTTGGTGTGGAGTCCGACTTCCTCAGTAAACACATACCATTGGTACCCGTATACCATAGGTACACGTTTATAGGGTAGGCAACCATTCACACACAAAGAAAGAAAAGAAAAAGACAAGAAAGAGAAAGTACATCCATGCCCGAGCCAGGAATCGATCCCAGGTCCCACCCATCTGTAGTCAGGTACGCTAACCACTAGACAGGTTGGGTGGCAATTGAATAGCATTTTATTTAAATTATTTCTTAAATGTTGGTTTATTTTGAAACTTAAATTTACCATATAGTGTATAGGTTAGAAATGATTTAACATTTTATACTTGGGTAAATAGCAATCAGCAAAAAGATGCAAGGAATTTGACCATTATTCAACAGCATTAGCTATTTTGTCTAAAATATCGAAAATGTATATATAGTTAAATTATAAGTGTACATTTTATTATGGGTCAGCGGTGGGCAGGTTGATTATTGCGTTCTTACTCCTTATCGGTAGGTAATCAGTTCAAATGCCGAACCGACCGATAATCCATTGTGTTTGCTATTGGTAGCCTCAGCACGTTAAATAAATAGTAGTTGCAATGTCTTCCAAGTATAATATTGCTTTTGGGTGTGATAGGATATTTCTGAGGGTCTTGTGCTTACTCCCTGCTTCTAAATTAAGAAAACCACCCGTTTTCTGGACACTGATGAAGCACCTACTGGGCACCACATATAAGTTGTTATCACTTCCTCCCTTGTAGGACTGAAAAGTGGAAATACTATAGCAGCCATGCATTAGATAGATACATTTTAAATTTTTATATTTTTGCAAATCTAAAATATTATTTTTTCTTTGCTTTTTTAGTTTATTAATTAAAAATTAATGATATTAAAATTTTATTCTAAAGATTCACTCTTTTTTTATTGGAATATGTTATAAAAATGTTTTTTGAAATGATTTTGTAATAACAAATGCATTTTAAATCTTTATTTCAGTATTATTGTTAGATGTTCATAATGCAGTATTAAATAATAATATTAAGTTACTTTCGAAAATGTAATATCGAATAAAATGTAAATTATATCTTAGATTTCTCGAAAACTTCAGATTTGATTTTTAAAAAAAAAATTTAAATTAAGTTTGAAGTTTCCTTCTCAGTAAATTTATATAAAAGTATTCATTGAGTGTCCATATTCATTACTGTAAGATAGTGATTATGTGTTAGATAAAGAACGAATTTCAGAAATTTCTTTATGAAATTAAATAATAGATAAACTGATTAATATATAATAAAATCTTACAGGATATTCTACTAATCTTTCGTTCTTCTCATGATTTCAAGTAAAGAAAAACGAAATTTGATTTTGAACTAAAACTCTGCTTTTTTTAGTATTTTAGGAGTATTTACTACAACATGTCTAGATATCGATGTAATAAGTAAATAAAAAAAGTGGTGAGCATAAATTTTCTATTAATTTTCCAGACAAATTGTTTTTTATAAAACAATGGAAAAAATAAATTCCGTCTTCTTACTTAGCTTTATTCTGATGAAATCAACTTTTCTGACCTTTTTGATCATGATATCGTAAGAAATTCAATTTTCAATTCATGCATGAAACTGCAAGAATAATTAATTTTTCGTTATATTTATTTTTTGCTAATCTATTTTTCTCAAGCATATCTGACATGTTCATTTACGTATAAAAATGGTAGAATCGTTTTTCCTTTTACGTGTAATGTTTGGAAATAAGAGGCATTTGAGTGAAAAGATGCCGTTATTGTCTTCTGATATGAGTAAATAGTTAATGAAGATTGTGAAAGGATAGAGTGAGAGATAATGGATGATCGTTTTTTCTTTCTTTTTTTCAACGCTTTTTACTTTCACAATTACGGGTTTGTTGAAAGAAGAAAAAAACTGAAAGGGTAATTTGTATAACGAAAATTTGATGACAAAATAGCGAATTTCTTCTTTGTTCTTCGGGTCAGTTACTTCACATCTTTGTCAAAAGGAAATACATCAATTTTCCCTTTAAACCACTACCAAAGATCTCTTAAATTCTAAACACTGATTGGGGGAAGGCTATTATTTTATGAATATAAAGTACACAATTGATACTTTCACTTAAAAATTATAAGATCACCATATTTAAAGTGCCTTATTCTCTTAAGTTACATAATTATGAATAGATTTTAAATTATGAAGAATTTTAAATAGAAAACGTTAACTTAAGTTAACGTTTTCTATTTAAAATTTACAATGACAAAATATTTTTTTTTTAAGTTTTTCCTCCTATTCTCCAACATTATATGGTGTGCATATTAGTATCTTGTTAAGTTTAAACAGGCACTTAAATTATTAATTAAAAGGTAGTTTAGAATACTTAAGCATTTATCAAATTGGCAAGTTTTCAAATTTATTTTTCTTAAAATGCATTCGAATATATTGTTGTTTCTAAATATTTATATTCAATTCAGTTTCTTTCTTGTAGAAAATCAATAAATGGTTACCATTTTTCAACACTAAATTCTCTTAAAATGAATATTTGATTTTAAATTAAATCTTATGCATTAATTTTGATTGATAACTTAACTTTACTAGAGAATAGTTTTACATGTTTTCTGAAGAAAAATTAGAGTAAATTTATAAATTAATAATATCAAATATCATTAATACAAAAGAATATAAAGGATTTAATAATAAAATCGCTTAAATAGGCAGATTATATTGAATTTTCATAAATATCTATAAAAAAGATTTTAAAATATAATAAACCATATTTAATAAAAAAACAGGGCCGCCCAACCTATCTAGAGGATAGCGTAACTGACTACGGATGAGGAAGACCTGGGTTCGAATACCGGCTCTGGCATAGATGTACTTTCTCTTTCTCTCTCTGTGTTTCTTGTCCTTTCTTTAGATGATGGATGAATGTGGCCCGTCCTATAAACGGGTTTGTGGTGGTGTAGTTTGGGTGATGCTACTCATACCTCCGTGACTTGGTTCTCAGGTGCCCACAGGGTAACGATAAAATGAGTAGCAGTTTCCAGCCTTGTTGCGGCAAATGGGTTAATTACTCAAAGATACCCACCATTAGAAACAAAAAGATATATATATATATATATATATGAAGTATACGTAAGAAGATTCACATATATATTTTCCATTATCAAACACAAAGATACAATTATTAATATATATATATATATATATATATATATATATATATATATATATTCGTAATTCATATTAAAGGTAATTTTACTAACCTTTAATGTAAGTTCAACTGTACAGTTTAATTTTAATCAAAAAATGTTCCGTTTATTTTTCTTCACTTTCGAAACAGAAATAAAATTAACTCAATTAATTTTTTCTAGCGCTTTATTTTAACAGTAGTTAGTGAGTTCCTCTTAGTTTTTTCATATCAGATATTTTAAGCTATGTAGTTCTTGAAATAGAATATTCTACATGCCTTACTTTTTCTAAATGCAATTAATTCTATGAATTGTGTAAAATGCGAAGTCTATAGTCTTAAATACTTAACAAATAGTATCTTACATTTTTAATTAATAAAAAGTCTAAATTATTGATATGACTTCAAAAATATTAACCAGTTTATGGAAATGCAATTATTTATATTTAAAATTGAAAACAAAATTGTTTTATTTAATTCTATATTTTAGAGACTTAGAAATTAAGTTCTACTTAATTTATGTCATTAATTTAGTTTATTATATAAGGATTACAAGTCGTTATGAAATATATGGGGTTTTATAGTTTAATATATTTTTAGCAAGATATTGAAAATTAGAATTGATATTGAAACTGTCAATACTTCAAGTAAAGTATATCTCATACAGAAACATAGCCTAAAATATGGAATAAAATTTATATATTTTTAAAAGTGAATATAAAATATTTTTGTTGAAAAACTCATATTTTATAATATAAATTCCTTCAAAAATATACATTAAATATGAGCATTGTTGAATGTGTAACAAATATGACGAAACAAAATGAATAGTTCTATAACATGCATTTAAGAAGCCTCATATAAAATTTACATAGTATATTTTTAAGGAAAGATTGAAATACTTAAAGGTATATGCTTTCCTTTTCATTAATATATAGGTTGGATTATATCTTTAACCTTGTATGCAGTAGCGAAATTCCTCAGTCATGTGTTCAGCATCATACTGCCCTTGTGGACAAGAGAGAATCTTCCACTTGTAACGAGGGAAAAAGGGTTCTATTTTATCGAAACTTTCAGCTTAGTTGGACCCATTGCAGTTCCTGTTATTGTATACCAAGTAAGTTATATGATACTTGGTGTAAATAAATAGTTCTAAATCTTGTTGTAAAAGTTTTCGTGTAAAAACAGTTATGGTTCCTTATATTTAAAATTAAATCAGTTCATACATTAGTTAAATATTCTACGTCATTTCTAATGAAATGCTAACGGATGCAATTCATCCAAATTTTCATTCTCAATATTATTGAAGTGAATCATTATGCGTTCAGTATTCGTTATATATTTTAGAATTTCAAATATGTATAAAACATGTTAAAGTTTTAACAGGACAATTATAGTTTGATACGCCTTTAGTAGAATGTTTAACTGTTGAAGACATTCTTAAGAAATTAAAAAAAAAATTATGTATTCAAATTTTAAGCATCTAAGCAAGTTAAATACTAACTTCAAATAGATAATAGCAATTGTATTTAATTCAATACTATAAATAAACATAATTATAATAAATAGACAAAATTTAAATATTTCTTAAAATTTAAATTTTGTCTACTTAATATTAAAAATAAACCGAAAGTTTAATTTAATTTACATTTATAATTGTAGGACTAATTTCCAGATTTTAATTTTTATATTTACCTTCTAACACAACCATTTTTTTATTTATAATAAACTTTAATATAAATGAGTTTTTAAAAGGAAGAAACTTAAAATAAACAAAATATTAATTATAATAAAATACTATATTTTCAGTACAAAACTAAAACGAGTGTATAATATTTAAATTACTGCTATTATAAGTCGTATTCAAAAATAAATATTCTTTATTTTATTTTCTCCAAGATAGTTACATAATATCGCACTTGTCTTTCATCTTTAATATTTCAATATCAGAATTAGGAATAAAGTAGCAAAAATTATAAGGAGCACAAAATCTGGGATTTCAATCCAAAGTTGAGTGTAATGCTCTTGCCCTTACAAGATTCACTACTCTAGGTAATCCATATCCTAAAGAGTTACACCTAAGGGCCTATCAGACTTTATAAACAAAGTAGGTGACCCAAGACAATGGAACTAGGAAAAAATTGGGCTTGGAGCATGGTACAAAATGCAACAATGCAGAGGTGCCACACATCTGACAAGCTCGAGAGAAGAAGAAGAATCCAAAGTTAAACAGTGTATTTGAAGAATATTTTACAATCTTAATTATCAAGTATTACATTTAAAATTATAGAAAAAATTTAAAATAATCGATATAGATTTAATGTTCCTTTATTTTTTCCCAAATTGTTCATACATGATAAATAGCAAATTCAGAAAATTGGAGTTTTAGGTAATATGATTTAATTTTCAAATCTTTGCATTTCTGCATGAGTATAATGATTTTCCAAACTTTACTATGTTTTCACAGCAGTATGTTCTTTTTGATGAATTGATAGGAATAGACAGTATTCTATACAATCCAATTTATAAAGGTACATTATAGATTTTATGATAATATATTTGAGGAGCATCGTTTCAAATATATTATCTTTTCACCTTTTAAAAGAATAATATTATTATTTAATAAACTCATCTTTCTTCACAATGATTTCTTAAGCAAGATATTTTCAAGGCTCTATGGTCAACTCTCTTTGTGTATTTTTATTTTTTATTTATTTATTTATTTATTTTTTGATATACCAACACAGTCTACGAGCATTGGTTTAGGAAGTAATTCTAATTAATTTCATTATTGCGCTCCAATATATATATTAACTAGTAATTCAGTCAATATTGAATTCCATATTGTGCAATTAAACAAATCTTAAATTTATAAAAAATTACTATGTTATTTTCGTTTTGGTATTTAATAATACTTACATTCCTCTGACAGATTTAAGATAAGTATTCTATGCCTTCTCTAATTCAAATTTAAATTTGTTTTAAAAATTCTTTGGAATTTTTCAAATATTAGCATCTCAAATATTCGTTTGAAGGAATTCCATTTCTAGAATTTAAAATTTAGAATGATTTAAATGCTATAACTTGGAAATGAAGCAATATTTTTTTTTCTTCAAATGAAATTAATTATAAAAGATTTCTCTGAATGTTTGAAGAGTAAAATAAATTTTATTATAATTTATTCGTTGGAAAAACGTGGAATCTGTTTAATTGAAAATACCGAAAATATTTAAAATGCTTTTCACATAAATTTTATTTTTAAGTGCAGAAAAAATTGAACTTTATGAAGAAATATTTTTAAATATCAGTCAAAAATTTCCATAAAACAGTTAGCAAGTTAATATATAATTAAGGATTTCCGTAAAATGTTTTGAAAACTGATAATAAAGAAAAATAGGAATACAAGGACTGTTAAAATTAATTTTTGCACACATTATTTTCTGAAGTTTGCACTTTATTTTTTTTTCTTTTTGGACTTTAATAACCTTGAATTATTATCAGTAAAATAATATAAAAAAATATTTTCAATGAATAATCAATATCACAATCATAGGAATTCAAAAGTTAATTTAATAGTTGAATTAAGGATAAAAAATTGCGTACATAATTGATTATAATGTATGTATTACGTAAGATATATTATACAACACATAAACTTTATAAGCAATATGCAATATATTTTATATATTTGATAATATTGGATTCATTTTCCTTTAATTTCATATATGGAAAATAAAAAAATAAATTCTTTTATTTCTAAAAATCTTTAATCATTCTAAAAAAAAAGAATAAAATCTTTTCGAATTCCAAACTGTTTGTCTATTGTTAAGTTTATTATATTGTTTGATTTAAGTTGTTCTCAAAATGTACTCTTTTAAAAAAAACGTGTAAATAAGTTACTGACAAGAAATTAAAAAAATATGGATTTGTACTTTTTTCTCAGGCAGAGGAGTACCCGTTCTTACCAATGGGCATTTTCGGATGTCTTCTGATATTCAGCTCTGTACTCTGCATAGGTCTACCCGAAACGAGACACTTGAAAAGTTTGCAAACATTGCATGACGCAGAAATGTTTGGTAAATACTGGAAATGGAAGGATTATTTTTCATCTGGACCAAGAAAGTAAGCATTGTGTATCATATTACAATTACAAGCAACTATATTGCCATTAGCCATGAAAAGTACAAAATGGTTATTTGAGACGAACTTAACTATCTTTGATGTTAGTGATATAAATACTTATTTACATGTTAACAAGATCTGAAATTCTAGAGTTGGAAAATATAGTGAAGCTATCATGAAATAAAGGATTCCTTGTTCATATTTTCAATATAAAACCCAATCATTTTTACAGAAAATGATATTAAATTAAAAATTTCTTACACGAATTTAAAATGTCTGAAATTAATTATTTAATGATAATTAAATTTTTATGGTAATTAAATTTTTATTGCAAAATGTTGCTCAATATTAATTTCCCATTAAAAATTTAAGGAAGAATCCTTAATTGGAAATTAATTTTATTTAATCACCAATTAAAATAAATTGAGGAAATATTAGATAAAAAATGCCTCTATTAACGTTGTATTTCTCCATTGATAAAAAATACATTACAATGTTATATATCTACTTCACGATTTTATCTCTTACTCTATTATATTTTCAATATATTATTTAAAGTAATTTAAGAGATTATATCGTTGAAATCATTTAAGAATAATATTAAAGCTGGATATCTAACTTATTATTAATAATTTTATACATAAACCATTAAATAAAAAAAAAAACTTTTAATTTTTTAATTGTTAATTATTTAAGCTTTAAATAATTGCAGTTTTATCTAATTCTTTAAAAATCTTAAATTAAATAAGGTGTGCATACATAACATGTTTGTAATTTAAGAGATAAAAGGTAAATCTCATACGAGAAATGTAGTTGTGTTTATTATTAACAACTGAAACATTGAATTGCAATTTCTGAAGTTATTCACGAATGCAATTTTTTCTTATGATAATAATCCTAAATATTAAATTAAAAATCTTTATTTTTCAATTTTTTTTAAAATGCATATCTTTTGAAAAATTATGAGCATGTTTTCCTGTGATTATTCTTAGAAAGATTTTAATATTTATTAAAAACATTATCACTTATTAGAAGAATTAGAAGAATATGCTAATATAGTAGTTTATTTTCTTGTAATATAAATTGCATTTTTGTCTGAAATTATTCTTTGTGTAGAAAAGTTTTACGAAATTTATTTAAAAGAAACTGAGATTAAATTTAAAGGAATATTTTTAGTAATCTATAAAAAATGCAGAAATAATGTAACTGAAAATGATAAATAACGTAATGTCATAATAAAAGCATAACCTAACTTAATTGAAAAAAAACAATGTTTAATATATGAAATCATTGCATTTTCATTTCTAAGACTTTAAAGTGTATACCATTTCAATTTAATCAAATCATCAAAAGTGCTTAGTAAAAATTAAGACTTAAAATTTTGATTTTGTGGAAGTATACTCTATTTCCGAAAATAGTTACAAGTATAATTATTTACTTGTAACAAACGTTACACTCAAAACTAATGCGAACTGAGTATAAATTGAAATTATTAAAACTCAAAATTATGACTAAAGTCAAATTATAAAAAAAACATAATTCACTTTAACAGAATAATATTAAATCAAAGGAAATCATCGTATTATTGTTCTTATAAAGCAATTTTAAATTATATATCAGTCAAATTACATTATCTTGTTGCAAAATTAGAATACAATAATTTGAGCTTGTGGCGCCATCTTCCATTTCTAACAATCGCCACTAATTATACAAATAATGAATATTCTCCGTGAAATTTATAGGAATTAAAAGCTTATCATCAAATTCGAATCACGTGATAACAATTATGAATTGCACGTGATTCAAATAATTAACTACAGATTAATTTTAATGCTATTGTAAGTACTATAATGGTGATGCAAAGATACTTTTATATGCGAGCTATCTAATGTTTTCTTTTGTTCAAATTATTTAAATTAAATACTTGTTACCGTAAATTAAATATTTGTTACATCAATACTTGTTAATTAATAAGTAAATATATGTGTTGGAATATTTTATTTTTTTTTCTTTCAGGACAGATCATAAAAACGGAATTCTGAAAAGCATGGAAAAGAAGCCACATTCTCCTATTTTAGGGTAAAAGCATTTTAAAAATGCTTAACTTAAAAATTTATTTAGCATTAATCCTATTCTAATTTATTTTTTACACCTAAAGGAAAATGAATTGAAAAATGGTTTTACTATTTTCATATCTCCCACTTAAATGAATATCTTGAAATTATATATTTTATTTTGAAGAAACTGTAAATGCAAAATATTGAAAGAAAGCATTTTTTTTAAAAAATTTATTTTCTAATTAAATCATAATTAAAGTGACTGAATTTTTTTTAAATTTTTATACCTTCCTTCCCGTAATGGAAAAGAAATTATAAACCTTTAAAAATATCTATATATTTATATAGTAGAAGTTTTCTGTGCAAATAAATATACCATGATTTTTGGTAGTACTTACAACAGATATAGGCTAACTAACATTAAAGGCGAAAATTTAAACTCAAATCTCAGTAACTACATTAAACTTATAAGTATAAAATCTTCAGTAACTACATTAAACTTAAATATTTAAGAAGACAAACTTATTACTACCAATAATTTGGTTTATATCTATATTCTACTTTTTATAATAATTACATCAATTTGTAGTTGATACAGTTCACAACTTTTATTTTAAAATATAATTAATGTGACTTTATTTGATTAATTCATTCAATTAAAATTTTATAAAGAAGGATTCACATTTTTTATAAGAAAATTATAAATCTTATGACAAAATTCATAGAGAAAATTTAATAATTCAAGAGAGCATCCAAACTGTTGGTATAGTTATGTTAAAATAAAAGTCATTTTTATTTGGAGGTATAAATGGTAAATATAAGTAACTCAAAAATTTCTTAACTCAATAAACGACTAGGAAAAAAACAGACATCATAAATTCCCATTTAAAATTAAATTAAATTTTTGTGTACTATGCCATCATGCATTTTTTTCTCTTATTTTCATCATTTAATGTTTTTTCCCTTAGGCTACTAAGAAAAAGAGACAGCTTTCATCTAGCGAATGCTGAAGGAGAAATAGAGGTCCTAGAATGTAATTTTGACCCTCCTCCGTCTCTAGAAGAATCCGCTGTGAAAGTAACTGTATTATGAATAACGGTTTTACAATAACTTTTAATTATGTGTTTCCCGGTTGTATGTTCAAAAAATGACTTTGAACTGTCATAGACAAAATAAATGTTTTTTATATTTTTACGCTTAAACTTTTTTTTTTTTTTCAATTTTGTATAATATCTGCGATTTGTGAAATGGAGTGACATGAACAATATGAAGTTCTGATTGACTGCCAGATGGTGCCGCAGATTTCTTTTTCCTTTTAGAAAAATGGGAACTCTCTTTTTAGTAATGGAAAATAAATTCGTTCTTTGAGGCATTTTACATTAAAAACTATTTTTTCAATTGTATCCGATTCAGATCTGATATGAAACAAGAAATTCGTATTTCATATTTTATCGAATGAAGAAAAAAATTAAAGATTATTCAACATAACTCTAAAATGTTCATTTTTCTTTCCATAGGAAGAACATTTTCCCTCTTTTCTTGGATTCTTATTTAATACACTTTTATACGCAGAAATTTATATATATATATATATATATATATATATATATATATTTATGTTAGAAATATATTGCAATTCTGTGATCAACAACATGCACATTAAATGAAAGATTAGCAATTTATTGACTGCAAGAGCAGATGAAGTTGAATTATCAAGCATGTAGTTAATCCATTTCCACAATTGAAATAATAAATATGATAAAACATAATTAAAAGTACTAATTAAGTTGACTGTATTTAATGAACGTAACGAAATGAAAGCTAGAATAAATTATTTACATCTTCATGAGAGGGTGTTGAGAATTGGTACAATGTAAATCTTTTATACAATTTCAATAATTTAAACTAAGCCATCATACTCCAAAAAATGTCAAACCTTAAACAGCAAAAAATATATGCAAAACCACAAAACGTAAAATGTACTAATAATCAATTTTATTATATATATATATATATATATATATATATAAACAATAGATTTTATTTTAATGAAAATTTTTGAAGAATGCAAACATTATATTTACAATATTTTTTATAAATACATTGCTGAGAGTAATCCTTTCAACATGCAGGTGTTGGCTAGTCAAACTTTTGTGGATATTTGACTAGCTGTGTACTCTTGAAAAATGATGTCAAATCAAATTACTGATATTGGAGAAGTATGTAAGTAAGAAGATAATGACGTTTGATAAAAACTCATTGAATTTAAATGAGGATGTGCGTTAGGTATATGAGAAAATGGAAATTATAAATAACATTATTAAATGATTAGGTAGCAGTGTCCACAGTGCATTTTGATGTGTAGCAGTGATCAAGAAATGATACTACTGTAAGAAACAATTTTTCAGAAAGACATGTAGTACTATGTAATGGAATACCGCATCATGTGTCTTATATATGCATGTGACCTATTGGATTGAATCTGCAGAAGATTTTCGAACTGCAGTGGGCTCCACTGTGCACAACGTACTTTGACATATCATCTATTTCAAGGACAGCTGATTGGAAAAAAATCATATACCCATTAAGCTAATGGCATTTAAACATTGTTGTTAATAACGTTATTGCTATTAATCTTGAATTAATTGGAGAAAAGAGTAAGTACGTTTTGTGTTTTATTGTAAAATCGAATTTTATTTGAGTGAGACAGAGTTATGTTGGTTAGAGGAAAGACTGTACCAGACTGTCTTTTAGTACCTAGGCTGTACCAGACTGTCTACAGCCTTGGCAAAGAAGAATCGACACCAGAAGTTATTGTCTGAAGAGCAGTTTTCTATGACAACAAGAGCTTTATCGTGGTTATCTCACATAATCTAATGTCAGTTGTTTACGTCAGTCTTGTTATTCAACCTATTACGCTGCCATTTTAAATGTCAATTTAAGAGTTGTTTTTCAACATGATGATACTCAACCTTTTACGTTTTCGTAATCCAGAACGATTCTGCCAAATTTATGTGCTAGAGTGTTAGATTGAATTACTAGTAACCATTCAAGCTATTATGGAGTATCAATAGATGGTAACTTCAACATCATCTACAATCAATTTGTTCTCAAAGTGAATGGCCAAGAAAAACAAGCATGCAACGGCATGCCATAAACTGACATCTGAAATTCGTACGCATGCATGCTTGAAATCAACATTTTGCAGGATACGACGATTTTAATAAAACTTTATTTTGTATGTGACGTAACTCTCTTTTTTCACAAATATCCTTAAGGCAGTAATAAATTTATCTTATTGAGGAAGTGTATGCACTCCTTTATATCACTCTATCATCATTTGTCTCTCAATGTTTATTCAACTGAATGTTTATTCAACTAATTCATTTACATAATGTTTTCATATTAAAATAATTTTAATATTCCATTATTACAGTATCCTGACATTTAATGCATTGAGTAATTTTGGTATATTTATACCTGAAGATGAATCTATAATAAGATTTAATTAGACAAGTCTACAAGAGAGAGAGAGAGTCACATTTTTAACAACTTAATATTTTATTTGAAATTCATAGTCCAGTTTCATTTATAAAAATATCAAATATTAAATATTACTTGGATAAATGAATTTTACAATTTAGAAATCAATAAAGAGTTTCATTTATTTACAATTATAGTTTAATAGTTCTTCAATCATAATTTTTTGTGACTTTCTTACGTTATGATAAATTATTATTAACTATCATTTAATATCATAGTTAATAATAATTTTATTATAGTTAATAAAATTATGATTAACTATGATATTAAATAATAATTTTAATATCATAGTTATTTTTTCTTATAAAATAGTCAGTATATGTTAATTTCATTACGGACAAATATTATATTAAAATTAATTCTATATAAGACAGTCCAAATTTTTTTCAGATTTTTTAGGTTTGTTTAAAAAATAAATTTATCCTAATATTTGATGTGTTTTATGTTGTTTAATTGAAAAGCAAACTTTCGTACTTGAAAGGTAATTTTAGGTCGATTTTTTAAAAAGATTTTTAATAAAACCACATTTTCCTAAAATTTCCTATGATATGTGTTTGTACATTATACCTTTCAATAGTAATCTTAATGCATGGAATATAACGACATTTATTATTTGACATAACACGACATTTCATTCTCTTTTCATGGCACATATAATCACATTTACTTTTTACAAGCGCATTAAATAATGATTTATATTTTAAATATATTGAAGTGAAAACAGTGACGAAGCATAATTTCTCTTCAATAGCTATCAAGTTGAAATATATTGAATGGATATGAGAATAATTTAAAATTTGCTGCCAGTTATTGGTGCCAAATAAAATGTCAAATGTCTTGGATTGTAGTTAATATTTAAAATTTTAAATATGATCATCAATATTTTAATATATGTAATCAAATTTGATGATGCATAAAGTTTTTAAATACTTAAAAATATTCAAAAAAAGATTACTTAAATAATAATAGGAAATTTTCATATATTTTTGTGTTCAATATATGATTTTCAACCAATATTAAAGTAAAGAATGAAATTAATTCTATAAAATGTAAAATATATTTTCAGATGTTTTTACAATATTTTGTGAATTACAATACTTTGATAAATATACTAAAATATAATTTCTTATTTTTTTGATTATTAAAGAATCAGAAAATTAATTCAGTTGTTTCTGATAAAAATGTTTATATTAAATGTTCACTGTTCTCAGCTACTTAAGTATTGAAAATATCGTTTAGTTCACTGCAGAGTAATAATCATACTTAAAAAACTTCAACGTGTAATATAAAAAAAAATCTTAGACATTTTTATTAAGTAAATAAATAAAATTTTAGTATCAATTGAAGATTTAACCCTCACTGAATGCAGTTTCCAAATATTGTTAACATTTTTTAAATATAAGGGATTTGTTTATCTTATTTCTAAATGTTTAAGTAATACCTTTCATTCTTTATACGATGACTAGAATAAAAATACTATTTGTCATATTCCCGAATCAACTGAAAAGTCTCAAAGATATTTATTCGTCATTATATAGAATTTAACTATAACAATGTGCGTTCACTTTCATTTTACTTCTGATGTCTTGTAAATAGGGATACATTAAAAAGCATTGAAATATTTGCAGGCATGATTGTTCATCGTGAAGCTAATAATTCGTATTAATTTTTTTCCATTCAATAATAAAATCAAAAACGTATTAATCAAAATAAAATTACATTAAGCAAAAAAAGACAGAATTATTTTATTCTAAAATATTTATTCAATAAAAAAGTCAATTTTTGTTGAAAGGAAACGTATATATTTAAGATTATTTTAATTGAAATGTGCTTACATTTATTAATAACTTTTGTGTTTTTAATTTATTATAAATTATAATTAGTAAAATATCAAAATGTGTGATACACGGACACACACAGACACACACACACACATATATATATATATATATATATATATATATATATATATATATATATATATATACATATATATATATTAACAAATTTAATGCTTCATAAATTAATATAATTTGCTTGAATCTGTCAAGGCAGTCTATGATTATCTACAAAAACAAAGATTTACTTCTGTTGTTTTGTTAAATACAGAAAAATATAGAATTCAAAATATTTAAACTTAAAAGTCCTTATATTAATGGAAAAATTTCAGGAAATATGAAAATTTTATGATGTGATCAATAATATATCTTATCCTTAAAACAAAATATATTTTTATTTGAATTTTTTTGTTCTCTCGTTGTTACTTCTTAACAACTGACACAAAAAGAACTGAAAATATTGATCAATTATTTTACTCCTTAATGAATCTCTTTCTAAAATTGAGATATTGAAGTATTCGTGTTAGAACTTTTGAATGCTTCTCCTTCATTTGATATCCAAAATTGGCAGAAAAAATAAAGTTCACATTGATTTAATGATTCAGTTTTTATTCCAAGAAAATAGAATGACCTGTAAATTCGTTTTTAGGTTTTCCTTTTTGTAGTAATATTTTTTTCGTAATTCAACCTCAAAGTAAATTTGTGCATGAAGATTATTTTTAGAAGTTAAGAAAGCAGTTGGTTCAAACTGCAATAAAAAAATATTAAATATGAAGAATCATAAAAAATATTCCCATTTTTAGAACAATATTATGAAACTGTATCTTAAATGTAAAAATGCAATTAAAATTTATTTTCTCATTTGAAATAACATATTCAATACTTTTGGTTTGGAAAAATTAAATATTTCTTAGTTTTGTATTGGTCAATATGGGTTTATAAATGGAGTATCATAAATATTTGCATGACTGCAACATAGAAATTTTTTATTCGTTTATTTCTAATAGAATATACACAAAGATTGAGAGTTGTTACTCGAATATAATTAAGTCATTATTTTTAAAAAGATAATTGCATTATTAAAAGACATTTGACTGATATTTTTACTCACACAAAATCAATATTTAGTTGATGTATACAAAAACCACACACATTCTTGTAATTTACATTAATATGTATACTTTGCTAATAATCCTGAAAATACATAAAAAAAAATGTATTTCAAGTGAAAATAAAAAATTCAATTTCTCCAAGTAAACATATATTTATTGTCTACAAAATATATGTGATGTTCTTTTCATATTTGTGTGAAAAATAATATGGGGAAATATAGGTAGAAAGCTTTTATTGATCTTTTGATGCGTTTTTTCTCAAACGCCCTTAAGCAATGATGATAATCTGCTTGTGTGGGAGCATCTGGTTTCTTCGCTCCATCATTAGTGTTTCGACATGTGTTTGTGACATTTATGAAAGGATGAATGATGCTTCCCTTTATTGTTGGTATACATGTCATTGTTTTGCAGCAATCCAATAATTTTCCTAGTTTTGTAAGCTTATAACAATGATTTAGCATTTTAGTAAGTACTAAAAAATGAATTTTTCTAAAAATGAATTTTTTTATTGAAGATCTTGGTTAATATAAGTCAAATTCCTATTTATTTCAGATCATTTGATATTTAAATATTTAGAATCATTTAACTTCAAAATATTTGCAAATGCATACATTCATAAATTTAATTTTTAATGTGTATAGGTTTAACGCTTTTTTAAAAAAATATTGAAAATTGTTTACATTTTTGATTGCCAAATTCTCAACTGGTGTAAAAACTGTAATAATATATAAGGAATTCACAGTAATTGAAAAAATGTTAAAACATAAAATTTCTGGATAAAAAGAAAGGTTTTTAGTAAAGTTTTTGTTTGTTTGCATTTAAATATGTTTTCGTAATAAAACATGAGACTTATCTTATAAAATATGGGCAATTAGGAGAATGCATTCCTACTTTTATTATAATAAGAAGAAACAAATTTTCTTACTCGTTTTTACTAATAATGAAGACAACAAATCGTTTATAAAAAGTTTGAAAAAAAAAAGTTAATTATGCTAGTTTTATGATAAAAAAAAATCCTCGTATGTATTTTATATGCTGTTCTACCATTAAAATTTTATTTAATGTAAGCTGTTTATGTTATTTCTTTATTCTTCAATAAAATATTAATAGTTGCATTTATAAACTCCAAATTATAAATAAACTTAATGAGTTTTTTTAGTTAAATTTTCAATAAATATCATTTTAAATAATGAATAATCACTATTATTACTAAAATCCTTATAATTAGGTTCGAAACCCGTATTTGTTAAAATGCAATAAATATAATAACTTAGAATAATATATTAACTCTTGAGAATTCTAACAATAAAACAAAAATTATTATAAATATGAGATTCAACCAAGTAATTTTAATAAGAATTATTAACACAACATTATAAGATTCGTTTATTTTACATTACATGATATTCTTGTTTTCACATACATATAATAGTAAATTTTAATAACATAATGCTTATGTGCAATATATATATACATATATAATTAAAGACTAATCTTTAAAATTAACCCTTATACGGGAATTTGCCAAATCTTAATAACTTGTTCACACCTTTTTTGTAAGATAATAAGAAATGTTTCTAATTATTAACTTTTAATTTGATTTTTACATGTACATTGTTTTTCTAACAACAGTGAAGCCTTCATTCTAAGCTGATAGTTTATTAGAGGTTTTATGTATACAATTTCGAAGGATAGCTAACAAAGCATGAAGATGATGTTATAGTTTTCTGATAGATTAATTTATTTTTGAAAACTTGGGAGCGATGTGGTTTAACATAAAATGATGATACAAACACTAAAGGAGAAAATATTAAACATGACTTGGGAATATTCAAAATACTTTTCTAAGACCAAACTTGTAATAAAAGAGTTTTCATAATGTAAGAACTTTATGTCAAAACAGTAGATACTTTAATTTGTTATTAATAGTCGATATTAAGATATTTTTGCTTTCATATAAAAAATATGTATCATTCTTTCATTAGTGAAGTTTTTAAAATAATATCAATAAGTGGCATCACGTAATTTCTTCCTCCGAAATCTTTATATGTAATTAATACATATATATGCCGCCAAACCTGTCTAGTGGTTAGCGTACCTGACTACAGATGGGTGGGACCTAGGTTCGAATCCTGGCTCGGGCATGGATGTACTTTCTCTCTCTTTCTTTCTTGTCTTTCTCCTTTCTTTGTGTGTGAATGGTTGCCTACCCTATAAAACTGGGTCCCTATGGCATGTGTGCACTGAGGAAGTCGGACTCCACACCAAATATGGTTCAGTTGGAAAAGTGGAGCAGCGCAACCCAAATTGCCAGCCTGGCTGGCCTTTAGATTTATATAATCTTATGTCACAAGTATTAATACCGGTTACTTTTAGAAATGAACAGGATAAAAATCTTATCATTGAAATGTGTATAAATATTGTGTATGTCTTTAATGAAAAAAGTATTAAATGAAAACACATTGTTCCATATATAAAACATGTGATTATCTTTTTTCTTAAATATTAAACATTTTTTAATTATAATTTCATATATTTGCTATTCGCCTCTAAGCAATAATAAAAATTTCGGTACTAAACTAATAAAAGTTTTCACTACTTTGATTCTATGTAATAAGTAAAAACGATTATATTACATTTAATATTGGTTTTAAAATAAATTTGAAAGCGGAACCTTTAAACATCATATTAGTTAATCGTAATTTATTTTAAAAAATTATAAATATGTCTGTCAATTATTTAAAAATTTAAATTCATTCTTTAAATGATATAATTATATTCATATCTACTAATTCTCTTATTTCCTTAAAAAATTCTAAAAATATTAATTACTTCAAATAATATTTCATTATTAAAGAAATAGCATGCTTATTTTCAAGAAAATTTGCTGATTCTCAACTTTCCTTAAAACCAATTTGATTTTGTTCAGAATCTTATCAGATTTAAACATACTTTCTGAAATAAAATTAATTAAAATAGAAATATCAAATCAAAATTTAGTAAGAAAATGTTCCAGTATAATTAAAGTTATATAAATATTTTAGTACTTTTGTTTGCTAATTCTCTCTCCTTTAAGATGTATAAAATAATATTTTCAATAACTTGTATATCTTTAAAATACATTATTATTATCGCCACCAATACCTCATTTACAAATTTAATTTTTATAAATGTTTCTTTTCTCACTTAAAACAAATTCTTGTTGCAGATATAGTAATTTTCTATTAAAATGATAAATTGCTCAATCAACATTAATGATTCAGATACACACGAATAAAAGATACACGATGCATTGTTGCGTTGAAATTAAAGATTGCAAAAGATATGAAGATATTAGTGATATTAAACACTATTTTTTAAAAAAAATATATGTTTATGTAAATGTTAGTACATTACTCAATTTTGCAAGTCTTTTGAATGAAATACATTAAGAAAATTCAAACACTTAAAAAATAGGATGTTTAGTTTTTAAATAAGAAAGGAATAAAGTTATTGATGAAAATGTTATTTTCGCACACACATAGAATCACTCTTATAATTGATAAATAATTAAGCATTTAGTTTACTAAATAAATTATTTTAATGTTTGAAATAAAGTGAAACACACAGAATCATTCGATTTGTGAAAATATTATACATTTTTCTGATCCTTCACTTAAAAATTATTATTGATTATTGAAAAATTGTTCAATATAGTAATATATTTGTAATAATTAATTGATCTCTTAACTTGAGTAAAAATATTTTAAGCAAATAACATGTATTTACTATGATTTTTGGTTTTAAAAAATAAAATAAATTTTAAAAAAAAAACAATTTAAAAACCTGAAAAATTTGAAATTATTTTAAAACTAATTTACTAATTCTTTTCATAAAAAACTTGACGAAAAACGTGTCTTCACACATCAATTATTTATTAATATATTGGCTAGAAAAATGTCAATTTTATTTTTGAATGAAAAAGTTCAGTTTCAATTTTCGTTTACAATTTGATTGCAAAGTTTCATTATCTCCAGCGAAATTGAATTCCGAAGACCATTATTTGAATAATAGAAAATTCTACAAAAGGAATCTTTACTTTGTAACACTTTGTGAGATTCTTGGTATCGATTTCATGGTATTCCTTTAAATTTAACTCTTAATTTTTAACTTAAATTTCAATGAGTCGTCTTTAAAGTATGAAGAATGTTTTTGCCTATTCCAATTAATGAATATAATTAAAAAATATTATTGAATATTGTATGATGTATTGGTTTTAGAAAATTAACAATATATCAGGGAATAATTTTAAATTTGATTCCGATATATTTAGAACTTTCTCCAAACTATTATTTGAATATTGAATTTCGATTTGAGATTTAATGAAAATTGCATAGGTTTTCACGCTTTCAATTCCCAAAATCAAATATTTGATTAGTTTCTTTGCTATTACTCTTCTAAATTAAGAATCATAAATGTTGCTAAAATTTATTTTCCATTTATGTGATATATTAGTGCTTATATTTTATTGATTATATAAAATTTTAATATTCAGAAATTGTTCTAAAAATTTTTTTTTAACAATTAGGTTATTTCCAGGAGAACACGTTTCTATATAATCGATTATTTTCTTTAGAAATTTCAGAATAAAAAGTTTCAATGACACACTTTGTGTTAAATAAATGCAAAATTGTTTGTAAAACGAAAAATTTTAAATACAGCATAATAATTAAAATATTTCCACAAAAAACAATATGATTTGTGTATTAATATCGGTTGAGGGATATATTTCAAAACCATTGTAAAAAGAAGTTAATTAGGCTTCGAGCTCTCCCGTAATCTACTCCCAGCATTATGTAGTAATATACATTATCCACAGTGTCAAGTTTGTGTGAAAAATAAGGAAATGCTCTCATTATCATCCATCAATGCTCTTTCAGTTTTTGGGAGCCTTTGCTTATTGAATAATTATAAAAATCTACAAGAGTAATCAGTAAAAATAAAATATTGCATGATATAACATCAATAACCAGTAGAAAATGTACGAAAAGGCAAATTTAAATAGTGAAGGCAATATTTATTATTACTCAAGCACACCATTACAGGAATGGTATAAGTATATTTACAGTCTCAAAGACGTCAGTTCCATTAGGTCTGTTGATTTTATACTACGAAATCTACGCGAATATGATGAAAGAGTTTATTAAAATTAAATAAATGTAGATTATTTTTAGTTAGACTAAAAATAATAGTTAGACTATAAATAGTTGATGATACTGATTGATTGAGATTCTTTCACAATGAGACATTTTAATTTAATTATAAAAACAACCTACACAATTTAGGAAGGATTTAATAATTATGTAGGCTAGTGCTTAATGTTATGTAAGAGGTCGATTGCTCCAACTATAAATATCATTAATGAAAATACTGATATCTATTTAGTGACACAACTAAACGTAAGTTATTTAACGGTTTCGAAAATCCTCATATATATTACCAAGTATAAGCATTTAAATGCCACCTACCTTGTTTTGTGGTTAAAACTAACTGACTGCGGATTGGGAGGTCATGGGTTCGAATCCCATTTCGGCCTTGGAAATACTTTCTCTTTCTCACTCTCCTGACTTTGCCCTTTCCTTGTATGAATAAAGTATGAATGGTTGCCTACCCTATAAATGAGTATCTATGAACTGTGTGTACTGAAGAAGTCGGATTACACGCTAAATTATGGCTCAGTTGAAAATGTGGAGAAGCGCATCCTATATTGGTGGCCTGACTAGCACTTGATAAAAAATAAATAAACATTTAAATTAAATCAGTAAAAAAAATTTTTCTTCATAAATGAAAAAATCTTAAATATAAACACCACCAAGTTTGGAATTTTAATATTAATTTATATAATTTAAAAATATATTTCTGATCTATCGACAAACCCGTTCTGATGCATAAAATTAATATGTATGTTGTTTGAATATTAATAATATAATAGGGATATTCAAATGAAAATACGTAATTAGTTTTCAATATTGTAATTTATTATTAAGTTATCATATTCTTAGAGAATATTCTCTAAAAATATGATAACTAAAAATATGAAATTTTTCATACAATTTTATTTAAAATCCGAAAATTCGTGTTCGTCAATTATTTAACAGTGTTAACGTTCTCGCTAAATGTAATAAAAGCAAGCGCTATACAAAAAAATGAAACTGAATAATCGCACTGACAATTACAAGAACAAAAAAAAATACTTTATTTCTCTTTAGATATAATATTATTTATATTTAAAATTTTATAAAGAGATAAATGTAGTTTCAATAAATGGAAATATACTACCTTCCTAATAAAAGGGAAAAAATATAGTTCCCAATAAACTACTGAAAGGAAATACATGGGGACACTCAAAATAGAAGTTGCTACAGTTAAGAAGGTACAACGGCTTTTAGCTAAGAAAATGACACCCTCTTGGACAACTCCACACACTTCAGTGGATCCAATGTCTGAAAATAAAGCCACCCTGATGCTCAGGATTCGTGGTATACTTGTTTCCGCAACATTAAATCGAAAGAAGGAAATACTTACTCTGAGTTGCTTTGTGTCTGAAATGGGTACATTCTATTTAAATAATTTCTCTTTCTAAATTAAAAGAAAATCTAATTTACAAAAATACATAGAAACACTAAATGAAAGAAATCCAGCATGAAATCAACTGAATTTCAAAATTTATATTCATGAAAATGGTTATTCTTGTATTAAGTTAAAAAATTAAAATTATAAAAATTATATTGTTTTTGAAATTTATATTATAAAATGCATTGTAATGATTCTGCTTATAAACATGCTATTAAGACATATTTTACAATACATATTATAATTGTTTTAAAGTATGTGCTTCAAGTAATGTGTTTACTATTAAATTAATATTATATTCTATGTCTTGTGATATAATTTATTTATAATGAAGGTATATTAAAGAGAAAAACAAAATGTTTTCTTATTTCTCTTATATATCTTAGTATATATGCTTCTATATTGTAATCTAATTAATAAAAGAATTTCACAACATTCCTCAAAAAATAGTTAATTGTATTTTACTATTAGCATTTGTTTGAATGCATTTGCTAACCAAATAACTCATTCTTGAATATTTCTTTGTCATAAACGAAAAGAAAAATACAAATAAATGTTTTGCAAAGTTATTTCTCTGAAGCATTTAACAAAACAGGAATAAATATGTACCGAAAGTCACACTATACATTAAAAAAAAATCAAATAAAATTAAGGATGTTCATTATAAAAGGAAACCTAACAAATAGAAATGAATGTTTGTAATAAATAATTTACAGTATATAGAGGCATCTTACAAGAACACACTATTCTTATTATATATATATATATATATATATATATATATATATATATATATATATAATCGAAGTATCAGGAAAGAGTTTTGTGATCGTGGAGAAGTTTAGTGTCCAAGTCTATTTCAAGTCAAGTCAAGTTAGTCTTTATTAAACATGCAAATGAACAGAAATTGCGATTAGAGCACGCATTTCTGGTGCGCAAATCGTAAAATATAAAACCAGTAACTGAAGCGGTAAATCCATCTTTTTTTGTTGCTGCCATTGTAATTACGTAAATGAGCAACTGCAGATGCCATTACGATGGTTTTGAAAACCTTAAAGAAAACTAAACAATTTTGAACGTGTGGACATTATAAGGGTAGCGTGAAGCTAGGGGGTCTCAATGAGCATTAAGCCGTCACATACAGTGTATAGATATTTCTGTGCAGAGATGTTGGCAGGAATGATTGCTACAGTAAAATTGCTGACGAAATGAAGGCACTGTATGGCCAAAGAGCACAAGTTTGATGAAAGGTAGGACTATTGTTCACCAAGTGCAAACTTCCCTATCGGTTTCATTGACAACTATTTAACGACTACAGCCTGACTATACGTCCAGTGATACTGTCTACCATCTAATGGTGCTTGTCTGAGACGGAGCTACGTTCACAGCGGCCTTTAAGACATTTGCCTTTGACTTTACAACACTGATGGAGTCGCCTGGAGTGGTGTCGCGGCCGATCATTATGGCTGCCCTCAAACTGACATAGTATAGTATTCAACAATGAATCTTGTTTCACATCTTGAGGCAGCGTCCGTGTTCTGGAGAGGATCTATCAAGAGGTCCCTATCAATTTTTGTCTTACAAAGGAGTACAACCGTAACTTCTGGTGTCATAGTGTGGGGTGCTATTTTTTATGCTATCATGTCATCTTTATTCATTATCCATACAACTTTAACAGCTCAATGCTGATATTTATTTTGTACTTGTTTAATATCCCCCATGTTATTTTATGCCTATCATAGTGACTTCCCCTGGAACATCACAAATAATATATTTAACATAAAAACCTAAAATAACACTATTTATATCAATCATATTATGTGAAAAATATTTTGCTTCCTAAACGAAATCTTTGAAATACTCATTTGGATCACGTAACTTTTCAAAGTCATAATATGCACCGATGATAAAAAATTTACTACTAGAAATAAATCTGCTTAAAGTAGGGCAAGGCACAATAGATGAACCACAAATTTTTATTTAAAAGTACTAGTTTGCTATCCGAAACAACTTGCATACCATGATGCACATAATTAAATCAATTTATATGCTTTGGTTCATACCCTAGTGGTGCCTTTACGACAATTCAAAGACCTTTAGGAAAACATTTAAAACAATCATCCATTTTTAGTATATTTAGTAATGATCGTAATCCAATGCGTGTTATATGAATTAACAGTATTCCAAGATTGATGAGAATAATTTATAGTAATCCTATTTCAATTATAGCGTTTATAAAGATTTTGTTTTCACAATCAAAACAACAATTTGATTCATATTCAGGGGAAGATAGGATTAAAGAAGAATTTTTATGATCGGAAAAAGAATCTCTAGATGAAATGTTCCACATTTGCACTATCTGATGCTAGGATATCTGTTTTGACTTGAAATTATTCATTACAGATGGCTTCCAAATATTTATGAAATGATCACTGAACTCATTCATAGGTTTCAAAACTGTATTATTCATGTATTTTGCTTATGAAATAAATCATTAATAATAAACGAAAAATAATGTATACATAAAATGAGTTTACTTTTCGACTTAGGTTTTAAAAATTAAAAAATATAGAATATTCTAATGGATAAATTTAATCTAATAAATGAACGTAACCATGCAATTATTTGCCAACATTTAAAGTTATTAAAAACTTACACAGCTTAATCCCTCATAGTTATTGCCAAAGTAAATATCAATAAAAATTGATATTGCATAAAACAATTTCTGAAAATTTCATTTTTATTCTAACTTATAAATAGGATTTAATATTTAATTTGTAAAAATCTACCTTTTATATATCAACAATAAGGGTATTCTTGGAAAACTATAAAAAGTGAATTAATTCTGTTATATGAATATATGATTTCCAAGTGTTCTTAAAGAACATTAACTGTTTTAAAACATTCCCCTTATTTCGATAAAAGGATTGCTAGATATTGAAAAATAAGCAGGATAACCGGCATAATTTTTAATTAAAACTGCTTTATAAATTAAATTGTTAAACAAAAATCACTTCAAAATCCATTTGATTCCAAATGCAACAAATAATTATACATTTCATTGTAGTAGAGACACAACATAAAATTGGAATAAACAATCTGACAATATTTTATGTTCTTATAATATTTTTGTATTCCATATATATATATATATAGACTTACAAAGAACAGAATGAAGAAGGTAGAATCCATGTCATCACAAGGACAGTGATGGCCAGCTACACAATTGCATCAAACATTCCTTTCTGCTCAGCGGGAAGGACTTATGTCTAAATAATTTCTTCGCGCAATTTTTCCAAAGATGTAATAAATGAATGATGCACAAAGTGAAAAATGTAATAAATAAATATTCAGTATATCAAAGCGATATTCACATACCCAAAATAGGAAAACAGAAACAACTAAGCAATGCTGTAAAAAATATTCATATCACACATGGAAACCTATTTATTTTTATTGTTGTGGAGATATGGTTACAGAAATTAATTCAAAGAAATTAGGAGATAATTTCAAAAAGTTAAATAGTTTAGAAACCATAACGTAAGTTCAAAGTTAGAATAAAATTTAAAGTAAAATTATATGTTCTCAGGATTCTGGTAATAACTTTAACACTTGGGTGGTACTTCTGTAAAAATCTACGCTAGTAAGTTGTTTTTACCATGCATATATCAACCACATATTGATTCTCTATTTCCTACGTAGCTTAAAATAAAATTCGCAGGAATGTTATTGTCTTTAAGAACATGAACTAAACTTTTTATTTGATTTCTTCAAGTGAATTTATCAGTCTTACAAATATTACAGGTGTGATTCAATTCATTAAGTATATCTTTTCTATAAATGTTAATGATAAGTCACAGCTGTAATAAATTTGTCATTTATATAATTAAATTGGATAGCTTTTATCAAGTATATCAATTAATTCCTCAATATTGATAAATAAATGTAAAAATTCAGCATTATTGTTAAAAAAACTAGTTTTAAATAGTGATATTTCATTAGAATACATTAATTGAGAACTATCAGTAAGCTTGACTTATTTAAAATAATAAAACCATCAATGCATTGAAAAACAAAAGAATACTGTTAAATGATAATTTTCAAAAAAATGTGAAAATGGATTGGCTATTATATTTCTTAAACTAGAACTCTAAGAAATGCCACAATTCTGAATAAAAATGCTGTCATTGTTAGAGAAGTAGTAGTTATAAATATTCAATTTATCAAGTTACTCCAGAAATAAATATCAATATTAAATAAAAACTTATAATATTAAAAGCAAAAATGTAATACATTCAATTTATCAATTGGTATATTGCTAAGAAGATCTTTGAAATAAAATCACTTAATATTAAAAAATTCAGTGATTTGATAGGCAAACCTAATTTGTTCTATTGCCATTAATAATCTAAATTACTTTGGATTTAATAATAGTCTCTAAAATGATATTTAAATATTTAGCAAAAATAAAATCTGATTTATTCTTATAAAACATAATGACACCTGTAATAAATCAAGATTTTATTGAACGTTTATGTAAATTTGGAGCTACTGTTAAATAATGAAATTCTAACTTATACATACTTATATTTACATTTTTATATAAACACAGATTTTTTATTAATAATATTAACTAAAGAATTTGAAAATTTTCAGGCATTAAAGTTTTAAGTCTTTTTTATCTCAAGTATATTTAAATAAAATTTCTTTTTACAGAAAAAATCAATAGTTATTAGAAGCGTCATTAACAGGAGCAATAATAAAATTGTCCTTAACATTTTAAATATCAGTTTTAATAGGAAAAATCTAATACCAGAAAATATTTAGTCGTCATCAGATATAAATTTTTTAATTTCATTAAAGAGTTTTGACAGTATTTTAGCATATTTTGTTCAATTAATAAATTATTGGAATTTTTCAGGTAATTTGTTTTTGCCTTTACTAATATGTCAGTATTTGGAAATGCATAAAAACGCAAACAAAGAAAGTCGCTTTCAGTATTTAGCAATTTCGTAATTAAAATTTTTTCCGAGCATTGTGATTTTATTCTACCTAATATAAATATAAAACTATTTCGTAATACAAAACAATGCTTTCAGAAGCTGAATATTAAATCATTATTCAGTGTCTTGCACGTGTTAAAATCTAAAACTTCTTTTTTATTAAAGCTTATGCAGCAATTTTCTTTTTTACTTATTTTCATTTCGATATTCCTTTTATTACTAATTTTATTTATTTTATTTTCTTTACATTATATTAATGTTTGTTTTTCAATTATAATAATAAATAAAATTAAAGCATATTCCGCAATGTAAAACTTTTATGTGTCAATCGGCAGATGTTTTTTAATTTCGTTTTGTTTTTTTATTTTATTTTCAGACAATGTTTTCCTTTTTACATTTCGCAATTAAGCAGAAACTTCAAGTGTACATGCGATTTCTCTTAGACAAAATATAAACTAAATAAGCATTAGAACTTTTTGAATCAGTTGTAAAGTTATTAAATCTTTAGTCATTCATGATCAAACATTTAGCTAATTTGTGTTTGGACATTTTCAATTAAAGACTACTTAAAACGGTAAATTTTTAACTAATATATTTATAAATTGTTTTTGTTGAAATAAACAATAGTGCATAGCTTTAAAATTCTTATTATTTAGGTGAATTCTTTTTATAGGTAAATATTATATTTTAATTAAAAAGTTCTATAATTTTCGAGAAAAATCAAATATTATTAAATATTGCAGCTCTAAAACTATTGGAATCATAATAAATGAATGCATTTAATTAATGAATTAATGGCAATTAGTGAAATTTATTAAATGATATAACAATAACTTGAAGACTATATTTTCCTTTTAATATCTTAGATATAGCTATACTTATTATTATATATAAGCGGAGAAAAAAGTGGTATAAAGATCATTGCATAATTAATTCTTCAGAATGTTTAAAGTTTTCAATATTTTTCAAAGATCTTTCATTAAGACATTTCATTTTTTCATGAATATTCATCTACTTATGACTATTTAATTAAGTCAAGAAATTAACAATTTTTTAAATGAAACCTTATATTTCCTATTTCTCTATTTCAATAAAGAAATGTATACAATTATTTCTCTTTCTGAAGACACAATTATATTTTGATTTTATGTGCAATAATGATTTTAGTGTATACATAGAACAGTTATAACATTTTTCTCCATAAGTCAGAATATCAAACGAAATGAGGCTGAATGAAGATCTCTAATACATATTTCTACATAAAAACAAGTTCATTATTATATATCTGAAATGATACTGGTTACTCCGAATGAGAAATCAATATATTATCTTTATGAGAAGCATATTGATTCTTCTTACAGCTAGATAAAAATTCTGAAAGTATAATAACATAACATCCGTTATACCAATCGGGATATTTGACACACACGTCTAGCTATCTGTGTATATATATATATA
>JAPDSC010066505.1:0-16382 GCA_026290005.1 Latrodectus geometricus | reverse complement strand
TTAATACAGATGATTTGCTAATGTTTGATATAATTAAAATAGCGATTTTGTGCTGTAAAATGAAAATATAGAAATAAGTTGTGAAAAATATGCATTTATCTCGAAATTACTCTTTTTGGTTTCTAATTAGATAGTATTAAAATTCAATGTAACTATTCCACGTTGTCTACTTTTACAATATATTTTTTTTTCTAATATAACAAACTAAAATTGAATCTTGGTATATGAATGTTTATTTTATTGGAACATAATAATTTATACTAACTAAATATATTATTATTTTCTGACATAACGACTCAAAATTCAACTTTGTTTTATAATGCATATTATGTTGTGTTAAAAATTAATAATTGAAATTACATTCGCTTTAGAATATAAATCGAACAATTTTTTCATAACTGAGATATTATTTACCAGTTATTGCCATTAGTTTTCATTGTTGCAAATATATAGTATGACAATAAATCAATAATTGTGAAATTACGCTTATATCTAACTTATTCACCCTAAATGACAGAGACATACCATTACCAATAGCCTATTTGGAAAATCATCATAATGTGACAACAAGAAAATAATTGTTAAAGCTAACAATCTTAATATGAATCAGAATTAAACTTATCGATACATGACATCATTTAATTTTGTTTTATTTTATTATTTCATAAAAGTGAATGACTCTTTGAAGATTTATTTTAAACTTAAAGGAATTAAATGTTTAAATCTCAAATTTTAAATCTAAAATGCTTTGTCTATCGATTGTCAGCTACGTAAGCAATTGTCAGGACGACATTTCACACAATAGTTTCCTTCTAATTCTTTATTCAAATTTGATTCAAAATATAGAATTCAATATTTCAGAGTGTTGGATTTGATTTCCATAATTTAAATGTAATAGGATAATATAGTATGAAACTCGCATGACTTAAGCATGTTATTCGAAACTTAATTGTCATCAATTACAAATTTACCAAAGTTAATTACCATTAAAATATCGCTACTTATTTAAAATGTATCACTTTTACTTTTCCAAAACTATGCTGAAAGTACTTCAAAATATTCTTTTACCTAAATAGAATACCATTCTTATTGTTTTATTACACTTCAAATTCAACTAAACTTGATATGAGTTTATCTCCCTTGTGGGAAGCATGGATTACGTCTTTCAGTTATTTGATGGAATAAGTATTACGTCTTTCTGTTATATAAAGGAATAAGATAGAAAGAAGAAATGGTCAAAACATTCGTAAAAATTGTTAAATTAAGAATGAATTCCTCCTTACATAATAATTAGGAAATACAAGATGAATCATTTAAAATATATGTTATTTACATATCGTGAACCTGTAAAATGCTTCTGAGACTTATACAATAGGATTGGTTTACAGATTATAAACCGCCCATCAGTCTAGATTTAGCCGCCCAATCTGTCTAGCGTACGAATGATGAGGACCTGGGTTCGAGTCCCAGCTCGACCATGAATGTACTTTCTCTGTGTTTCATTATCCTTTCCTGAGATGATGGATGAATGTGGACCACCCTATAAACGAATATGTGGTGGTGTGACGTGGGTAATGCTACTCGCCTGCGTAACTTGGTTCACAGGTGCCCACCGGGTAACCCTTAACGCGTAGTAGTTTCCGGCTTGGTAGTGGCGAAGGGTAGATCACCCAAGTGTCCACCGTTAGATAAAAAAAATATATTATAAACTGTAGGAGAATTCTTTCATTAAACTTGATATTTGTTTGTTAATTCAGAACCCGTTTGTTTGGCATGACACGTGAAGAAAGTTCTTCAATCCCTATATATTTTAAGAAAAACTTTTGTTTGAATTCTTTATCAGAAACTCAAGCAGATAATATAGATTATATTTGTACACAACTAGTTATTTTGAAATAAGGCATAGTTATAAAAGGATAATCCGTTTTATAATGACGACTGACCATCTAAAACAACTTTTCTTATATATACTTTGAAGAATACTTAATCAGATATTGCAATCATTTACTGTGTAAGAAATATCCTCGGTCTGGTTCTCTAACAAAGTTCACTGAGCTTCATAAAATATTCTTATACATTTGGATAATTAAGCCAGATAAAATGTCTTATCCGTTTTATCATTTATTTATTTCCTAAATAAGCCAGATAGAATTCGTTACTATTATATTATAGAGAGAATTGCTTTTTTCACTATATTGACTTGGAAAAAAGTTTATATTTTGTTTATATTAAGTTTATCTAATTTCCAATTAATTATAAAAATATTACTACCTAATATTCTTTGTTGTATTAATCAAATTTAATTCATCTGTTTTTGTTCAATTATTTAGGATCAAAGACAATTAATTCATAAATTATTCTATAATTTACAATCATTTTGAATATATCAAAATTAGCATTTGGACGATACATTCAATTTTAAATGAAAAACACTCATAGTAATATCATATTTTTTAAAAAATGTTCTCTCTATGGTCTTATATTGGAACATTGATTTTCTTTATAAGATTTTTCCTCTCAGTTCCCTTATTATTTTCTTGTCTTAAAGTTCTTAAAGACAAGAATTTTCCAGAATAGTTCCCTTTTTCTGGAAAATTCTTGTCTTATTTACTGCATTCTACAAATTATGCAATACGCTTACTCAAGTAATATCCTTTAATATTAATCTAATTCACGATTAATATAATTTAAGCTGCGAAAACATTTAACATACCTTCTAATAGGAAGGGTATGATGAAAACAAAATTTATGTTAGGTGTTACAATAAAGATGTGTGTTAAATTTTAAATCTGTAAGATGTGTGATAAAGAAGATGGGTATTAAATTATCTTCAAAGATAATTAAACATTTTCTGTTATAAAAAAAAGATTTTAAATTCAATTTTTTTTAATTGCCTGGTAAAGTTAAGAAAAATATTATTGTTACTAGCCATTTGAACTCATGGTAATATAATAAGCAAATGATGACATTTGATAGATATACATAGAGTCTAAATGTTCTATTTAAAAGTTTTCTTAATGTTATAAAAATATTTTTTCTCACTTTCTTTGAAATCCCTCTAAGTTTGGAACATTTCTTACACATACTTTTTACTATGTGATATATGGAGCCTAATAAATAGAATTTGTACAAAAAAGTGTGCATAATTTCATTTTGTAACAAATCTATTTCATAATTACAAACAATTCTAAATTTTAAGAGCTTAAATTTAATGATTTTTGACAAATCTTATAACATAATATTCTTCATAATTTTCCTGCTTACAATTTATAATTTTATATTGAAAAAATCAATAATTTCTTTCAACGAAGTCTCATTATATACTTTAATTCATGATTCCTTTTAGTTACTTTCCACCCTTCACTCGTATTACTATCGATTTTTTTTTCTGTTATCCCATTGTTTCGATGTATAGTATCATGAAAGGAAACAATTCGTTCCAAAACTCTTTATCGAAATTAAGACATCAAATATAGATTCTTGTTTTCACGAGAAAACTGTTACTTCAAGGTAAACAATCATTTCCATTTCAGAGGATTAATCAAACGAATCCCTATTTCTACAGAGGAAAAGATCTAATAAATGTATTTTCATTATGATTTTAATTATAATTAAAAATTCGAAAACGTAGTAACTAGAATAAATATTTCATATTATTCAAAAATTTAAATTAAATTTGACATTAAAAATTAGATTTATGTAGTTTAGTATTAAATTCAATCAATATTATATCTCTAAATTTTGTGAAGAAATGCGTGATTAACATTTAAAATTTCTTGTTTTATTTAAATAACGATAACACTTTTGAATGAAAAAGATGCTGCTATTCATTAATAATAAAAAAATCATTAATTGCTTTTTATGATTCTAAAAATGCATCAAATTTTTATCATCTAAGTTGCGGTACTGAAAGCATTTCTGCATCGCAACTTTATTCTGCCAGTATGTAGCATGAGGGATAAAATATCCACGTTTACGGTGCGAAGGAGTCTTGACCATTACGTCTTTATGCAAATCAACTACTTCCATGCGTTTCCCTCAAAGGACTATTGAGAAAATCCCAGTTATTTTGGTCAAGACAAAACGTTTCCTGCATCAGACAGCTATGAGATCCTTTACTTCCTACAAACGAGTCCAGATTCCCTTGAGAGAATGATTCAGGATGTTGGCTCATCAGAAGGAAACAAAGCACCAGAAACCATCAACACAACTTTGTGGGAAAGTACAGTGGTGGTATAATGGTTTGAGCAGATTTCTCATTCGGTCGTCGCACTGACCTCTAGGAAAGAACTGTTATTGGCTTAAGGTAACTCGATGAGATCTTTGAGGAAGATCCTTATATCTGCACATATGCAAAAGAAATAGGCAATGATTTCATTCTGATGGACCTAATCGAGCTGTAGTAGTTGAAAAACATCTTGAGTGTCTTAATTTTTAGCGAATGGGAGAGCTAACTTTATCTCTAAACATGAATCCCATAGAAAATCTGTTGGAATATCTTCGTAGACAGGATTCTTCTTTAAATTCTTCTTCAAGGATTGTTGGAGAGTTGGAAAACTCCTTACTCCATTTTTTATCTTTACTTCCCATTTCAGCAACCAACTTAATTGATAGCATATATCCAACATTTATTTAATTTTGTAATAGGGAAATATCCTTTTCGTTATATTTCTAATACATTTTACAAAATAAAACTATGATTATTATTTCTTAAATAAATGGACATTCCATTGACATGGGCCTTTTTTTTTGTAAATCATTTGCATTTTTTTATGTAAATTTCTATATTGCAATCAATGCATACTTGATTTATGCACATGTGGAAATTTGGTGTTTTTATATTCATTAATTAGCAAATTAGTTGCAAAACCTGATTTTTTCTTAACTTTTTTAAGCCAGGGTATATTTAAACAAAATAAATATAGGACTTGAGATAAATACTTGTTTTATATTATTGATTTGATATTTATTAAAGCTAAATAATGCACAAAAGTGAAAAACATCTGATACTTCAATTCAATTCACACATAAAATGTTATATCTAAAAAGATATAATTAACTATTTCAAATTTGTTTTATATATTAAAAAAATTCCATTTCTTTTCTTGAATTTTTGGATTTATTCAGAAATATTTTTTTTAATCTAATGTGAATAATATACATTTTATTACGAAAAACTTCTGTAATTCATATTTAGTCCAGTTTTTGCAGACATTTATTACCATTGATTTTCTTTTTCCTAAGCACCCTTACTGGGAGATTCTTTCCTGAATAGTTTATACTAATGGAAATAGCTAATGTAAGTCTTGTAAAAAGCAAATTATAATTTCATTGTGGTCAATATTTTACAAGAATTATGAGTAGACGTGAATTTATTTATTTTATAAGATATGGGTAAATTTTAATGAAATCGAAGATATGAACAGACGATATTATGTCATTTTTCTGTGATCCATTAAGATTTTTATCTAAGAACAAACTAATACGAGTGCACGAATTTAGTATTTTTATTATGTCTGGTTAATAACTCGCTGTAGCAAGAAACAGAATTAAGCATAAAATAATTTATCATTTTATGGCCTAGGATATTTATGTTAAGAAATCATAATTTCCATCGAAGATTATATTTTATATGTTTAAATACATAGGAATAAAAATATGAGCGTTCCTACAAATTTCTCATGTATTGTTGTAAATTAGTTGAAGATGTGTTTATTTGTTACAGAAACTGTCACAAATTTTACCAAAGCAAAGTCTATATAAACACACACACACAAATATAAGCCACACTCTCGGCCTTTAAGAAAAAAGTGTTGTTTTTTTATGACACTTAGTGAAGCTAATACCGCTTGTCTGAGAACGGGTGAAGAAAGTCAGAAAGAGCGTCTACCATTTTTTGAACGTAGCATTCCTTTACCAGGGTGGGAAAATGACTCTGGCTCATAGATGGCATCATCATCTGTGACTTCCATATTTTGAGATAGGAAGCCAAAGTCCAACTCTTAACATATTCAGAGGTATTAATTCGGAATGGGAACAAGGAGGGCATTGATACCACGACATATTTTAGCTACCCAGTCACCATTAGTGAACATGACAGATCTTCGGATGAGGCTGGATTCAAACTCACTAGCTTCTAGTAACGAGAACGACGCCCTAACAACAACGCCATTGTTACCTTGTGCGATAATTATATACTGTGATTAAAATTCATTTGATATACAGTGAGCTAAATCAAATTTTTAAATGTTGGATACTGGGAGTGTTGGAAATTACGTTTTATTAAATTAAATAGTTACCTTAAGATACTTCATATATCATATTTATTAAATATTTTACGTTTAAATTACTAACTCTACTAAATATATTTTTATCATAGGAAACTTATTAAATTTTTTAATTTAATTTTTTTTAAATAACATCGTAAATTTTTAAAAATTATTTGTTTCTTGATAATTTAGAAATGTATTTTAGTTATTCAAATTTCAGTTAATTGAACGTTGTTACTGGAAAATACAACTTCCAAATTATCATCTAAAAATTGAATAAATTTATGTAACAGTTTTAGTAAGTCAGCTATTTCTATAATTTTAATATCTTGAATTATTTAATAATATCACAACTTAATGTATTTTATACTTCAAGTAGAACACCCTAATTGTAATTACAGACTCATTTCCATATTGAAAGAACTGAAATCATGAAATTTCTCAAGCACACACGTTATCAGCCTTACTATAGTAAGAAAAAATTCAATATCCCTCTACATTGTTCTACAGTAATTGGGATTGAACCTGGAAATTTTCTTCTGGAGATCATTTTTCTGCCATTAATATTGTCTTAAAATTAATTAAAATGCATTTTGATTGCATTATTTATTTATAAGAATTTTGGAGCAAGCTTCTGTTCAATTGTTTAAAAAAATTTTTAAGAATGTATACCCATTGTTGATAAAGATTTAATAATTTTAATGTAGTTCAATTACCACATATTTGCAAATAAAATGCTTTAACTCAAAGAGAAAATTTTGATAAATACAATTTATTGATAACGATAATTTGCTATTCTAATTTAATTTTTTATGTAGTTTACCTCCATAAACAAAAATCACTTTACACGCCAATCTCATAATCAGTACAGAAAATTCGAAGAAACTACGAAATTGTTTAGGATTTTAACGGGTGAGTTGCTGAAAACAATACACTGTGAATTTACGTAACGTAAATTTTAAAAATGCCTTCACAGTTGAAAAATATCGGTCTTTTGAAACAGTGAGTAAAAAGATGCAATTTCTTCCACGAGAAAAGTTCGCCAAAGAATTTGAAGACAATCCTGTTTATTCGAGTTATTTTCTGGAATATTCAAGATTTCCTGTGTATAATTAAAAATAAATGCGTTTTCTCTGTTATCACCGAGATTCTAAATGTCTAGAGAGAAAGTCGATTGATGCGGAAGAATTTTCTATTGTAAAATAAAGCTATATGCTCCGTGAAACTTCCAAGTGAGTTGTCTTAGATCAAAATATATTGCGAAAGATGAATTGCGCTCTTGAGATTTCCATGCAATTAGCGTTAATCTAAATGCTATAAATAACAATGTTTACTATGCAATAAATTTAGTTAACTTTGAAAGTTTCATTAAGAGTTCAAATTGTAATGTCATGGAGAGACATGTTGAATTCTACCCATATTTTATTTTCTATTTAGCGAATTTTTATTAATTTATGAAAATTAGATTTCACAGTAACTGAAATCAAACTTAATTTTTTCAACAAAAAAATGTGATCCTTACATCTAATTTAGAGATAAATGTTTTAATTTGATTAATTTAGGTTTTTTCATAAATCACATGATTTTACAAGTTTGTTTAAATAATAATGTTTCATATATTTATGTTTCTTCCATTTGGTAGTTTTCAAACGAATGTAATTTAATACGAGACAATAACAACTACTGTTTTAAAGCTAATAAATAAAAAGTATTTTCTTAAGTGTATTAAATATTAATATTATTTCTGTTTAGAGAAAATTATAGAAATTCGTAAAAAATATTTTAGTTGTATATATTTAATTTAAAGTCTTTCTGTGTATGTCTGATTAAATTATTTACAATAAATTGTAATTGTAAAAAAATTGATTATTTCTATAGTATATCAAAAAAAAAATTAATCACAGTATATAACTATCACACAAGGTCACGGTGGATTGGTGGTTAGGGCGTCGTTCTCGTTACCGGAAAGTTATAAGTTTGAATCTCGCATCCTCCGAAAATCTATCGTGCATAGGAATGATAATTGAGACGCGTAAAATATGTCATGGTCACAATGATCATTCCGAATGGATACCTCTAGAGGATGCTAGGAACCAGGATCTTCTCTGGCTTACTATCTCTAAACTGTAAGACCCAGATAGTGCTACCATCTGCGAGTCAAAGTCATATTTCCACTCTCAAGTGGGGATGCTTTGTCCATAAACGGAAGGCGTTCTTTCTCACTTTATTCGACATGTCCTAGTCAAATGTCATACGTAAAAACAACTACTATATCATAAGTTTTAATATTAGATCTTAGAAAATATAAAAGAAAATGTAATTTATTAATATGTAATATATTATTAATACAACAATTATAAAATTGTTTATATTTAATTCTAAACTAATTTTATGAATTTAAATACGGTCAAAACAAAAATATGTGTAGAATGTAATAAAGTATTGAAAGTATTTAATAATCCATAATTCATAGAATAAAAATGTAATCAAATTTATGGAATTTATTTACAATATTAAATTATCTATATAAATGTTAAAAATAAGCCTAGTTATTTTGCGATTTAAAAATCTTTTGGTGATAGTGTCTATTCCGATGATTGAATGTGTGTACAAAATAAATTAACTATTTTATTTACAACTACTAAGTTAACAACACCTATTCTAAACTTTAGATTGGAAAATTAAACATTGATATGTTACATTATTTATCATATCTCACATAGCTAAAACAAAGTTATATTTATAATGGTTTTTAGAATGTCTCAGACTAATTTTACAATATTCGCCGAATTACCTATAGGGCATTGCCTAAATAATAATGATAGATTGTAATTTTAGAGGTCACTTTTCTTTCATAATAATAAAAAAAATAAACATTACTTTCAAAGATGTAGATGGGAGTAAAATTCATGATACAAAAATATTAATCTATAGTTCAATTAACCCTTAAATTTTAAAATTATAATTTGGATATCATTTTTGGTAGCCAATATATAAAATAAATAGAATTTTAGAATGCACAATCTAAAATCTGAAATTCGTTCACTACACTTAAAATGTTTGAATAAAATAGTAAAACTTTTTATTCAAACATTTTAAGTGTAGTGAACGAATTTGGTGCATTTAAAAAATATTGTGGTTGGTTACTGTGTTTCATAAAGAAACTTGGGTAAAAATGAGCTTTACGCCCCCGACTTGGCGCGATTTCAAAATCGCCGATGCCATGGTGAAAAATTTTACCCCTATTTCAAAATGAAGCAACCAATGAAAAGGTTAAAACAAAAGAGTAATTAATAAACATGCTCGAAAAAACGCTCCTAGTTTGTAAACTAGGGGACCTAAAGCGTTATTTAACCGAAATTTGCAATGCAATATTATTAATCTGATTAAAATGTTTGATAATATCTATACTTCAAACATTATATTAAAATTATCTTTAAAACAAATTATATTGAATTATATTTTAAATTTTTTTACAAGTATGCTCTAAAAATTCAACTAATTCGAAGAAATGACGGCAATAATATTTCTAATTTATGAATCTTGGAGCAAATATATTATCTTATACTTTAAATTTAAATTATGTACATATCTTAAGTAAAAAAAAATATATTATTTTATGATAATACTAATTTTTAATATGAAAATTGCAATTGATGGATTTTATGTTACGACTCCATAGCATTCATATCTATGTCAATTATATCATCCTAAAATATAAATTTATTATATTATTATATATTTACTTTGTAAAACATATATTTATTTTCTATATTATATAGTTATAATTAATATATGTTATTTACAAAATAATAATTTCTTTTAAATTTTAAATTAATCTAACGTTTTCTATAATAAAATGCTCTGCAATAAAATAACATTTTTTGGCTATTGCTATTAAATACATTTAATTTGATTGCTTAGACAAGGGAGCCAATTTTAACCGAAGAAATATTAATCTCGATGCTTATTTGTACATATTACAACAAGTAACACATTATTGAGATATATATGTTTGCAAATAGGTGTTACTACATGTTTATCTCGCACTCTAATCTCATTTTTGAAATTGTGAAAGCATCTGTGAAAAATTAAGCACATTGATTTATATAATAGCTTTTTCATAATGCTATTGATAACGATTTCTATCCAAATAGTATTTTGATAACGGTGACAATCCTGGGACATCTCTATTTTTTTCTTTCATCATTAGTGCTCAGACACATGCTCCTGACACAAATGAAACTGTGAAGGATGTTTTTGTTGGCATACGTGTCATTGTTTTCCTAGGAAGTATTGACATTGCTATTTTTTTCTCGTTACTCAGTAAAACAGTCTGCCTCTTGTATATATTGCTGATATTAAATATTCAAATATCTTACAAAGAAAAATATATTTTGCATTGCATATGCAGTTATTTGCATAATAAAACTGAATGAATTCAATCAAATGTATTGAATTTAATAAAATAAAAATACAATATCTAATATTTCAAATACTTATTTTATAATTTAATAATATTCAATGTGTAATGTACTATAAGGTATATATTAGAATTTAGTGTTAATTATTCTGAATAATTTCAGAAAAAAGGAAATATTGATTACCACAATAAAGCAATTCAGAATCAGTAACTATTAAATAAGCTAAATACTATTACATATTTAGTGAATATGTAATAGTTTTTAGCTCGGAGTATATATTTTAAGGCTGCGGTGGCCTGGTTGGTTAGGGCGTCGTTCTCATTACCAAAAGGTGGTGAGTTCGAATCCCCGCTTAACCGAAGATCCGTCCACTAATGGCGACTGGGGCACGTAAAATCTGTCGGGTTGCAATGTCCTCCATGTTCCCATTCCAAATTAATACCTCTGGGGCTGGTTGGAGCCAGGCTATTGGTCTTCACTGGTTTCAATCTCTAAAATTTGAAGATTCAGATGGTGCTTCCATCTATGCGCCAAAAGTCGTACTTCCTCCTTCGCATAAGGGTGTTCTATTCAAGAACAAAACACGCTCTCTCTCTCTCTTACTTCATTCGCCTAGTCCCTAACGGGCCCTGATGGCACTAGGCGTTGCCTAGTGCCTTCAGAAACAACAACAACAACATATTTAAACTAATGAAATTCATTGCAATCTAAATGCTCCTAAAAGAAACATTATTTAAACGTTGCTTGAAGTACTAATGATTTGGAAAGTTTAGAAAAAATGACCACAATAAATGATTGATACAATTTAATAAGCTAAGAGAAACATTTTAAGGATATAATTACTGGGAGAAAGGCATAAAATACAAGTATTGATAGTTATTAAAAGAATTTTAATGTCCTTAAAAAGTTTGCTTATAAAAATTGCAAATTTTACTCAAATAAAAAACTAAGAATTGATGAAAACATACAAAAAATTAAATGTTTCTTAAACAATTAAAATTTTGCCAATAAAATTTAAAATTAGTTTCAAGCATCGGGGAATTTATTTCAGACATAGGTATGTTATATTCATTTGTCAGAGGAAAATATTTTTGTTTACAAGTATTTACCTACATTATTTGGAATTAACTAATGACAAAATATTTTAAGAAATGAATTTCAAGAGATTAATATTATTTAGCATGTTAATAAATATTTAACTTCTATAATTTTTTAAAAATTTCAGATCACTACAAATATGGATTCTATTTTAAAATATTTGCATAATTGTCAAATCTAAATAGATTTTAAAGTTTGTGAATAAATACGTTTTTTTAATTTATAATATTAATTTTTATTTATATTTTTGTTCAAATAATAAAAGTATTTTTTTTTAATTTAATCTAAATAATTTTATAAAAGCAGAAAAAATTTTTAATATCGAATTTAATTTACTTCTATACTAGTCATTTAGTAAGTAGCAAGTTTCACATATTTTCACACATTTTTCATATTTATATAAAGATTTACAAAATTTCTTAAATAATAATAATTACTTTATATTTGTTTCAAAAGAATACACCTTGAATTATATGAGTGATATTTACTTTAACTGAGAAATAATTTTCTTATCCTTAAATGAAAATAGAATTGGATTTTTATTATATATTTTTTGCAAAATTTATTCCATTCAAAATTTATAAGTTAAGTAACAAGCAGAAACTATGCAATACATAACTAACATTAGCAAAATATCCATCTTTATCTTTACTTAGAAGGTGTTTTAAAATAAAACAAATACCTCACAATTTAAAGCAAAATATATTTTATATATATTTGGGTTGTAAAGAAGATATTATAAGTTAAATTATTAGAAAAAAATTTAAAGTGTTTTTACGATAACTTTAAAAGACATATAACACATAACTATTCATAAAAACGTACTTATAAAATATTATCATAATGGTATATATTGAGTTATACAGGAAATATTTGATTTGAATAAATACTATTAATTTTATAAAGTATCAAATTAATTTTTTGTTTTGAATTGTAAAAATGCATATTTGTATGTGCAATTGAAACAAAATTTGATACTTAGTACAAAATATACATGCAACTAATTCCAATAAAAATTTAAACTAGCATACTAAATATCAAATTATCAAAATTTAATTCTAACAGCTTTAATGCGAGTCATTTTATGCTAAAGTCATGTTGCCAAATATGAGTATTATGAATTTCGTAAGCATCATTTAGCTCCTAAAAGTGCTTCCGCATCGCTTATTTTATATTCTAGTGCCAAATCATATACTTCATGAATAAACGAATAAACTTAAAAGTGAAAACTTAAAAAATATTTACTTAACGAAATATTTTGTTGGAAAAGGAATACAAAGATATATATAAACTGCTTACCAATAAGTATTTGGACATTTATGATAGAAATGAAAACTAACTTTATTCTAAATCAAAGTTGGTTGAGCCTCCACGAGAAACAATTACAGCGTGAACTCTCCGGGCCATACTTTCCACAAATCTTTGTATTACAGCTAGTGGTATAGTCTTCCACTCTGCTTGGAGTAGACATACAAGTGCCTTCACTAATTTTGGACTGGTAGTGCACCCCTTAATTTTGCGATCCAATTCGTCCCAGAGACGCGCAATAGTGTTCTGGTTTGGGCTCTGGACAAGCCAGTCCATTCAATGAACTCCATTTGCACTTTACCATAATAAAAAAAAAATCAATAAATTCATACGTTTTTGGAATTAATATTATAATTTCAAACTTCCATGAATACCTTTATGATATGAACTATTCTGTGTTATATTCCAATGAAAAATTAATAAAAACATCATCCTCAAAATAATTTAGAATAAAAATTTATTAAAAATGTTTAGGAAAAACTTATTTCTTAAATATAAGTTTGAAATAAAGTACGGTAAAGATTGCAATTATGAAAAAATTGAATTATGAACTGCATGTGTGTTTCAACATCTGAATACCACAATTAAACATATTAGTATTTAAAAATTCTAAATATTTCAATTAGAATTATATAAATTTCACAGTAAAAGATAATTCCCATACGTTAACCATTCATTTTGCTAAGCAAAACATTTTCTTAGTAAAAATTATGAATAATGTCTTTAAAAATGCTTGGCAAAATATTATTGAATAATTTATGTGTTTTAGCAAAAAGGGATACTTTGATCAAATAAATAACTTTTTCTCATTAAACAAGGAATGGTTCGAAGAAAATATAAAAGTTAATCTTTAGAAACTTAATATTAACTAAATTATCCTTTAAATGATGGTTATGAAACCAAACAATGTACTTTTATTATGTGAAATTATATTTCGAATACCATGCTTAAGTATAATATCAGAAAACTTATTTATTTGTTATTTAATATACCTAATGGAGGTTCCAGACAACTATCAAAGAAAACCAATTTATTTAAGTAAGTATTTGGTTTCAAACTAATTATGTTACTTCGTTTGGAATGAACAAAATTGAATTATTCCATATTTATGTTAAATTCGCAGAAAGGATAGCTGTAATTTATTGACAACAGTAAATAGAAATTTTTTAACTTTTGTTTATTCGTAGAAAACATTCTTTATTTTCATAAGCTGTTTAGGTATTCTTTAGGAACTACTTTGATATATCCCCCAAATCGGAAATTTGGCGACTTTTTTTCCCTCACCAACCATAATACCTGTTTTTGGCGCCTTTTCTTACTCGCCAAGATGAATTCTCGCTAAATACAAATAATTAATACATAAAATAACTTTAAAAATTCTCAGAAAATGGTACAAAATGCAAGCAAATATTAAATTTGGCATCAGCGAAAACCTAAAAGCTGAAAAAACATAAATTGGTAACACCAAAATAAGAAACAGCAACCCTAAAAAGTCCGTAGGGAGTGCCAGATTTGGCACGTAATTTTTGGGGGGGGGGGTATATCAAAGTTGTTCCTTTCTTTATCCCAAATAGATGATCACAAGTGATATACAATTAAAGATTGAGTAATTTGACTTCTATTGTTGTTTCTATTATTTTCTTATAAAATGCAGACATTAAAATTTCTTAATCGAACATAACTTACCTGTATATATTTGATATGTAATATTGTACGTACATGTCCTAGTAAAAGGTGCAATAAATATTAGAATACAATTAATTTTCTAATTAAGGATATTAACTGAAGTATTACAATTAATAATAATTTATTTGAGTTATGAAAATTACAATAATATATTCCGAATTATATGAAGATATACACTACTGGCCATTAAAAATGCTACTCTAGGAATAAATGCAGATAACAAAATGATATTTATTGTACAAATATATTATACTAGAAATAACAAGTGATTAAATTTTCAAAACATTTGGCTAAATAAATCCTGAGAAATCAGTACCCAGAACAACCACCTCTGGCAGTAATAACAGCAGTTATACGCCTGGACATTGAGTCAAACAGAGATTGGATTGCATGTACCGGTACAAATGTCCATGCAGCTTCAACACGATGCCACAGTTCATCAACCGTAGTGACTGGCGTTTGGTGACGAGCCAGTCGCTCGACAACCATTGGCCAGACGTTTTCTATTGGTGAAAGATCTGGAGAACGTGCTGGCCAGGGCAACAGCCGAACATGTTCCGTATCAAGGAAGGTCCGTACAATACCGGCAACATGCGATCGGGCATTATCCTGCTGAAACGTAGGGTTTCGCAGGGCTCGAATAAAGGGTAGAGCCCCGGATCGTAACACACCAAAAATGTAACTTGCACTGTTAAAAGCACCGTCAATGTGAACAAGAGGTGACTGAGACGTGTATCCAATGGCATCCCATACCATCACGCCAGGTAATGGGCCAGTATGACGATGACGAATGCACGCTTCCAGTGTGCGTTCACCACGATGCCGCCAAACACGGATGCGACCATCATGATGCTGTACACAGAACCGGGATTCATCTGAAAAGATGAAGTCTCGCAATTCGTGCGACCTGGTTCATCGCTGATCACACCATTGAAGGCGCTCTTGTCTATGACGCAGCGTCAAGGGAAGCCGCAGCCATGGTCTCCGAGCTGAGAGTCCATGCTGCTGCAAACGACGTCGAACTGTTCGTGTAGACACTTGTTGTCTTCCAAACGACACCATTTCTTGACTCACGGCTCGTGACGTGGTTGCGCGATCCATTACGGCCATGCGGATAATATGCCTGTCTTCTCGGCTGCTAGTGATAGGTGGCCTTTGAGATCCCGCATAGCGTTCCGTATTACCGTCCTAAACCCATCGATTCCATATTCTACTAACACTCATTGGATCTCGACCGACGTGAGCAGCAATACTGCGATAAGCTAAACCGCAATCCCCGTACGCTACAATTCAACCTTTATCAAAGTCAGAAACGTGCTGGTACGCATTTCTTCTTCTTACATGAGGCATCACAACAACTTTTCACCAGGCAACAACGTTCAAATGCAATTTGTGTATGAGGAACCGGCTGAACAATTTCCTCATTTAAACACAATGTAGGTGGCGCTACTGGCACCTGCTATGTCTGAATGCGCTAAAAAGCTAATCATTTGCATATCACAGCACCTTCTTCCTTTCGTATAAATTTCACGTCTGTAGCATGTCACCTTCTTGGTGTAGCAATTTTAATGGCCAGTAGTGTATTTTAATAAGTAAA
>JAPDSC010066503.1:10879-45528 GCA_026290005.1 Latrodectus geometricus | reverse complement strand
ACGGTACTCTTATGTTCGAAATGTAGCTAGCTCAACACTTGATTCAATCCTGCTGAATGAATTTTGATGCTAGGACAATAACTGAAATAAGATTAAACGTTGCGTTTTTACTTTCCACATGCACATACACCAGATGTGTGCTTGAATATTTTCTTTCTAGTGACACGTAAATATGTCAAAATCATATCGTAAATATGTACTAGGAAAACATTCATGCAAGATGACATCAAAACATCGAACACGCTGAAATATTTAATATTATACCTGTCTATTACCTACGTTTGATTTTGAATGTAACATTCTTTCTCAAATAAAGTTTTGATTTCGAAATATATTCATAAAACTGGCAACTCTTTTTTAGAAAATGATGGTTGATGAAATCTTCATTTGATTTTAAGAGTTCTTTGATAGTAGATTTTAGAGAACAGTGTCGACTCGCTGCTGTGAAAAATATTTAGAAATTATTAAAATATTAAAAATATTAGAAAAAATTTGTAAATATTTTTATTCAGTTTTCATGTTCTCTCCATTTCCAACAACTTAAATGAAATCTTATGATATTTTACTAAATGATATATAACCTTAATGGAAATTTCTTTTAAGTCTAGAGAAAATATCTGTTTTTCCTACAATCCATAATGATTTTTGGTTTTCTGAATCTATGATCAATTTGGTAAGGTGAAATTATTTTCCCTAGTTCGATAGTGACAGCAGTTAAAAAGCAGGAAATTGATTATTACTTTGCATATGAATTTTATGAAACAAAGACATAAATAATTTTGAAATTAATTTAATTTTTTGCTACGTAACCAGCTGATGATTTTTGTCTAAAATTATTTTGTCTATGAGCCACTATGTTGATTTATAATGATTTTTTTTCTAGATATTTATAACACAATAATTGCCATCCCTTATGAAGAGAGATTGATTAAGAAGAAGGATCCAGAAATGCTTGACATTGTATAATTGACAATTCTAGTAAACCACAATTTTAATCTATGAAATTACATTTTTTAGGCTTTATTTTATCTTTACTGAACTAATTATTATTTTGTAATTCCAAATAATTGTATGAATTGTAAGAATTTAGTTTTTAAGATATTTGATACATATTGGGAAATTTATTTTAATATTGAAATTATAATTCAATAACTTTCAACTCAATATTGACAAGAAAAAAATTTGATGTATTTCAAATCAAGATATTCTTTTTGGGTTTCTATGACTTACTATACTTAGAAGATAATAAGTCACGAGTAGAAAACATAAATGTTTCATAGTGTCATTTTTCTCGATTAGTTGAAAATCATTTAAAACTGTCATTTGAAGAAAAAAAAATCTTCTGCGACCAACAGAAATTACAAATTCTCTTTAAGAAGGCAAAGAAGTTATTAAATGTCTATGAAAAGTTTTTCCAAGAAATTGTACTATTCTAAAATAATTCTACTCTTTTATGTTGTCTACGATGCCTTTAACTGACTGCAGTTTGACAGCAATTAGTCGTTCTAGCTCGGACAACAGCCTCATTTTGTTGTTCCATTAATAAAATTATATTAACTAATTTACTGTATTTCCCTTTTTTTATTTTATGAATAGGTTAGTTCTCATTTAAAACAGTTACAAATAATTTTAAACCATACTTGCTAAGTAAATCATAATTAAAAGCTGGTTAAAGTGGAAATCATTTATATTGAACGGGTTTAAATAAGTAGCATGTTTATTTGATTAAAAACGTTCAATAACGGGTAATTTAAAGTTTTAAATGTAAAAAAAAAATGTAAAAACAATTGAATATATCTGTAAATTTTAAATTATTATTTAGCATTTATTCTCATATATATCTCTGTTATTAATAATCTATGTTCTCATATAAATCTATGTTTCTTTACAACCATACTCTTTCATACAGTGAAACTGAGCGTGGAGTGCTAATTCAATTGACCACTTTTTTCTGCCTGACTTGCAATTTGTGAGAGTTAACTCAGACGCCATTTAAAAGCTTTGAGTGAAAATCTCTGTTTGTAACATTGAAAACACTGGTTTGATTTTTAGAGAATAAAGCGAATAAGTCTGTATATTTTTATATTAATTTGAAAATTGTATTTATATCTCTAGAAATTGATTTGAATTAAACATATTTTTATAAATTTTGGGCTTTATTTGTTTAATATCTTGTACCTTCGCTAAGCCTAATGTTCGCGATGTCAGTACATGTTCCCAATCTTGACGCCATTGAGCCGATGGACTGGGAGCCATGTCCTGATATATTCACTGAAGTGAATGTCTTTTTGCCCATGGGTTCCGTCCCCCTTGATGAGGAGGAACCCATGGACTGGGAGACATCGTTCAGTGAATCAGATTCAAAACCATCATTTGAAGCTCCATTTGAGACGGGTATTTTGACTAGGAGCAAGGCTCTTCTCCTAAATGCATCTGTTAGCGAGAGAGCCATTGTTCCAAAGTCGAAAATCCGTCGCAAATGGAACTTGTAAATGATGAGCTTTGTCTCTGGTATATCTTATCTCCCTGTCTTTTGAAATTATCGAAACGACAATTTGTAATAGTACTGAAAAACAGCTTGTGACCATTAATTTTTTTATATCGAAAACAGTAATCTTAGAGTTTTTTTCGAAACACATTGAATGAATATATTCTTTGAACATAAAATCTAAAAAAAATGTATTTCGGTCTTACAGCAATGGTATTGCATAGATGAGTTCAAAACTTGTAATTATTAAACACTTTTCAAGAAGTTACGCCAAACATTGATATCTTAATAATATGCTTCACTCGGTGACTATTTTTAATTTCAAATTTCTAGTTATGAAATATCAGTAATTGATGTGCACTTGTTCCGCATAGGTGGACGGTAGATCATCACCTATTATAAGATCATCGTTGCGTTCACTTAAACTTTTACAGTTTTTGCTATGCTAATGTTGTGTTGTCATAATATTACACTTGGCTTTATTAGAGCATACGAAATAAAATATTAACATCTAAGGAACAATGACATAAGCGCTTAATTAAATTCGAAAGTATTCATTAAATTGACATTTCTTTCTGAGTCTCCTCCAGATCTTGTAGTTGGCGACGGTTCGTAATTTTCGGTGATTTTTCTCCAGAGAGTCGAAATTAAATAACTACCCAACTGAAAGTTGTCAGATTTAAATTTATTTATAAACAAGACAAATATTTTGAGAGCTCTACTTGGTATTAAATATTTCTTACTTATATTTTCCGATTTGGGATCTTCCAGAAAATCTTAATTATTATTTTCGTGAATTGCAATTTTTCGGTTTACTTGAGTCTTATTAATATCAAATGAATTTAACTTCATAGTGAGACAAGCAATAGAACTTCGCACTTGCACTATATCCGAAAGTTTTCAAATTGACCTCGTATATTTTATCATTTGTTATAAAAGCAATTGCTATTTCAAACAACAAATTTTATGTAAAGAGCCAGCGAATAAAAAAATTATTGAATAGAGTTATCCTTGGAAATATTTTACAATCTCTATGAAGAAATATTTTCAAATGCCTTGAATAATAGTTTTTCGTGTTCTAAAATGGAAATGCATTTCATATGATAATGTTTCTTTGAGCTGTATGAAATTCCACACTCTACATTTTATATATGTTTTTAACTTTTACAAGACCTGCAATTATGCTATGTAACCTTTTTATCATACAAGTATATTATAATGGGAATTAATAGCGTGCTATTCTGTTTAAATATTCACATAACCTCCTTTTTCGACAGGTGTTTTTTTGTTCTCATTTTAAGATACTTTTTGAAATTTTGTTAGTCTATACCGTTTAATTTTACATTTTAATTTATTAATTTCCCTTAGAAGCAACTTCTATTCCCAGTTAACGATTTTTTTATTCGAATCGAAAATACATGTGCTAAAATTCTAATGTTTTCGAATGCTGTAATTTACACTTATTTGTTAAACGTTTCATATATTATTTCCTACAAATGATAGAATTTACATGACTTATTTTAAAAACTGTTTATACTTTTAAATTTTTATTGGCTTTAAAAATATAATATAATTTGTGAAAGAAAATGTTTTAGCGATATTTTTAAAAATACTTAAAATGTTATTACAATTGTATCGTACGATAAATCGATTCCAGAATATTCTCAGCAAAAATAAAATGCACTTTGTTTTACCATTTCAGAAATCCACGTCTCTCAATTAAATAATCAGCTTCTGACAATGATTTTGATTGCATTAATAAAAATACTGATAAATATTACACAAATGGGTCTTCGGCAACAAATAAAATGTATGCCACTGATTTTTAAGAGACTAAGTATTTTTAATTTAGCGTAATTATATAAGTAAAAATGACACAGCCATAAGGAAACTTTATATAGTAATTAGTGTACCAACAAGTTAAATTTCATTGTACCTTAAAAATTGTTTTATATAATTTGTTGAGTTTCAGGAACTTTATTATTTGGCACGTTTGATTTTCTAAAGACAAATGTACAGAAAATAATTCAGAAAAATGTATAATACATAAGTTGCACTTGGAAATAAAGATGACTATTTCTTAAGTAAATTTCTTGTCATCCTTTCATATTATTTTCACATTAAAATTTTGAATTGCATTCTACACCACTGATTTAGTGTAGCATTTAAATTATTTAAAAAATAAGGTGAAATGTATAATCTGATTTTATTTATTTTATTTTGTGTCAAGAAAATATACATAAATGTGCGGTCAATTTGCTTCAAGAATTTTAACAAAAAAATATTTAATGTATAAGTATTCATTCTTAAACTTTTATTTCCTCAATATATATTTTTCTGATGTCCAAAAATAGTTTAAAAAATATTTATTAGTAAATAAAAATCATTTATCAGTATTATTACGTTAATTAATAGAATTATTATAATTCTCAACATTATTTAATGAAATATAAATAGATGGTCTATTTTTAAATAACCTACAGAATGCTTTTTCAAAAATTTAGCTTCATTTTTCTACTACATCAATTTTTTCGTTCAAATAGAAGAAGCAAAATTCCTATTCAAATTACTACATTTTTCTTACGTAGCATTCGTTTCTCACAATATAAACTTACTAGTCTTATTTCAGTTTGTAAAATATAATATCATTTTTCAAGATTTTTAACTGCTTTTTTCCCCACTGCAATTATATCCATTTATACTTTCTTACAGAGCAATACATTTTCGTACAAATTAAATCTCATAATATAAAATTTTTATCAAATAAGTTATTGCGTAAAATTTTTGAGGAAGCAAATATCAGAAAGAAATATTTGCCTTATTTCTATCAGAATCGAAAGGGATTGAGAATAACAACTGTCGTTTCGAATACATAATACTAATTTTATTTGATAAAGTATATTGGACTTACTGACACCTTTGACAAAAACAGTCACTATCAATATTTTTACAACATGTGCTCTTGTTTAAGGACTTATTGCTTAATAATTTGATAAATTTTATGATTTTATGACACAGAATATGTTTTATTTTTCAACATCATGGAACGAGGTATTTTGCGCTCTTCATTAAATAAATATTTTCACAGCATTTACGTTTGTTATAAACAGTTTATTCTTTTGCAAAATATTCTTAGAATTTTTCAGCAAGTAGTTTGTTCTTAAGTTTTGCTATATTTCAAGAGGAATTACAGAAAGAAATTTAAGTTATTAGTTATACAATACAAAATTAAATAATTTTCTAAATTGTTTAGAATATGAAATTACTGTAAATGAGAAAGAACTATCTAATATTAAGAATTCCTTACCTATTTACAATGTTTTGTTGTTTAAATTAATTTGTATTTTCAGCTCGATTTTTTGGAAAGCATGAGAATGAGATATAAAAAAAGTAATGCTTTTTGCTAGTTAAACTGAAATAAGGGAATTTTTTTTTAATTCACTATTTTTATCAAAAATAATACCTTAAATGGTACTAAAGAAAACTTTCTTCTGAAAGAGTGGTTTGCGAAACAAAATATAATCATATATAGAAAATATTTAAAACATTGTAAATCCTTTATCTCACAATGAAAATCTTTCTTTAGTGTCAAAGCTCTATTGTAACAAAAATTCATGTTCGATCAAAGGATCATTTGCAAATAAAATAATTTGAATGCAGCGCCCTCCATAAACAAATGTTATTCATTCACTTTTATCAACTTTAATTTCATTTCCAGGCTGATAATCAAAACTTTAATTTATTTCATCCACATTATATTTTACACTAACAGAAGTGTGGGAAACACGTCTGCCGCCATTTCATTCAATAAGGATATTTAAATATTCTGCTGATGAAAGAAAATGGTCACCGAGAAAAGAGCCATGAGGGTATTGCTTCGATTGAAAAGTTATTATTTTGAAATAGTTTTTGGGTTATAAAATGCTTGATATATCAGAAAGTAATAATTTCATGCACCAATTAGTACCTAGCTCTTAAATGCTGTGAGAAAAAAAATATTAATTCTGTAAAAACCATCAATCCTTATAATAATAATCAAAAGATCACAGCGGTGCTCTTTCTACAAGAATATGGGTAAAACATTTGCAAGAAAAAATAAAACTATGTTAACAGGGAGATAACTTTTTATATGGCACCAACATTCTGCCATTAATCACTGATGACGACTTATTACTAAAAATCATTTTCATTTCAAATCATAACATTCATATGTTCTCATATAAATCTATGTTTCTTTACAACCATCTCTTTCATACAGTGAAACTGAGCGTGGAGTGCTAATTCAATTGACCACTTCTTTCTGCCTGACTTGCAATTTGTGAGAGTTAACTCAGACGCCATTTAAAAGCTTTGAGTGAAATTCTGTGTTTGTATACAGTGAAAACACTGATTTGATTTTTAGTGAATAAAGCGAATATGTCTGTATATTTTTATATTAATTTGAAAATTGTATTTATATCTCTAGAAATTGAATTGAATTAAACATATTTTTATAAATTTTGGGCTTTATTTGTTTAATATCTTGTACCTTCGCTAAGCCTAATGTTCACGAAGTCAGTACATGTTCCCAATCTTGACGCCATTGAGCCGATGGACTGGGAGTCATGTCCTGATATATTCACTGAAGTGAATGTCTTTTTGCCAATGGGTTCCGTCCCCCTTGATGAGGAGGAACCCATGGACTGGGAGACATCGTTCAGTGAATCAGATTCAAAACCGTCATTTGAAGCTCCATTTGAGATGGGTACTTTGACTAGGAGCAAGGCTCTTCTCCTAAAAGCATCTGTTAGCGGGAGAGCCATTGTTCCAAAGTCGAAAATCCATCGCAAATGGAACTTGTAAATGATGAGCTTTGTCTCTGATATATTTTATCTCCCTGTCTTTTGAAATTATAGAAACGACAATTTGTAATAGTAATGAAAAACAGCTTGTGACCATTAATTTTTTTATATCGAAAACAGTAATCTTAGAGTTTTTTTCGAAACACATTGAATCAATATATTCTATGTACATAAAATCTAAAACAAAATCGTATATCGGTCTAACAGCAATGGTATTGCATAGATGAGCTTAAAACTTGTAATTGTTAAACACTTTTCAAGAAGTTACGCCAAACATTCATATCTTAATAATATGCTTCACTCGGTGACCATTTTTAATTTCAAGTTCTAGTTTTGAAATATAAGTAATTGTTGTGCACTTGGGAACTACTTTGATATACCCCCCAAATCGGAAATTTGGCGACTTTTTCTTCCCTCATCAACCATAATACCTGTTTTGGCGCCTTTTTTACTCGCCATGATGGATTCTCGCTAAATACAAATAATTAATACATTTAAAATCTTTAAAAAAAAACTCAGAAAATGGTCTAAAATACAAGAAAATACCAAATTTGGCAACAGCAAAAACCTAAAAGCTGAAAAAATCTAAGTTGGTAACAAAAAAAATAAGAAACAGCAACCCTAAAATTTCCGTAAGGAGTGCCAGATTTGGCGCTTTATTTTTTTTGGGGGGGGGTATATCAAAGTTGTTCCTGCACTTGTTCCGCATAAGTGGACGGAAGATCATCACCTATTATAAGATCATCGTTGCGTTCACTTAAACTTTTACAGTTTTTGCTATGCTAATGTTGTCGGTGGCTTGTGGTGTCATAATATTACACTTGGCTTTATTAGAGCGTACGAAATAAAATATTGACATCTAAGGAACAATGACATAAGCGCTTCATTAAATTCGAAAGTATTCATTAAATGAACATTTCCTTCTGAGTCTCCTCCAGATCTTGTAGTTGGCGACGGTTCCTAATTTTCGGTGATTTTTCACCACAGAGTCAAAGTTAAATAACTACCCAACTGAAAGTTGTCAGATTTAAATTTAATTATAAACAAGACAAATATTTTGAGAGCTCTGCTTGGTATTAAATATTTCTTACTTATATTTTCCGATTTAGGATCTTCCAGAAAATCTTAACTATTATTTTCGTGAATTGCAATTTTTCGGTTTACTTGAGTCTTATTAATATCAAATGAATTTAACTTCATAGTGAGACAAGCAATAGAACTTCGCACTTGCACTATATCCGAAAGTTTTCAAATTGACCTCGTACATTTTATCATTTGTTATAAAAGCAATTGCTATTTCAAACAACAAATCTTATGTGAAAAGCCAGTGAATAAAAAAATTATTGAATAGGGTTATCCTTGGAAATATTTTACAATCTCTATGAAGAAATATTTTCAAATGCCTTGAATAATAATTTTTCGTGTTCTAAAAGGGAAATACATTTCATTATTATAATGTTTCATTAAGCTGTATGAAATTGCACACTTTTGGCACATTTCCTAAGCACTCTACATTTTATATATTTTTTTAACTTTTACAAGACCAGCAATTATGCTATGTAATCTTTTTATCATACAAGTAAATTATAATGGGAATTAATAGCGTGCTATTCTGTTTAAATATTCACATAACATCTTTTTCGACAGGTGTTTTTTTGTTCTCATTGTAAGATACTTTTTGAAACTTTGTTAGTTTCTACTGTTTAATTTTACAGTTTAATTTATTAATTTCGCTTAGAAGCAATTTCTATTCCCAGTTAACGATTTTTTTATTCGAATCGAAAATACATGTGCTAAAATTCTAATGTTTTCGAATGCTGTAATTTACACTTATTTGTTAAACGTTTCATATATTATTTCCTACAAATGATAGAATTTACATGACTTATTTTAAAAACTGTTTATACTTTTAAATTTATATTGGCTTTAAAAATATTTGTGAATGAAAATTTTTTAGCGATATTTTCAAAAATTACTTAAAATGTTATTACAATTGTATCGTACGATAAATCGTTTCCAGAATATTCTCCGCAAAAATAAAATGCTTTTTGTTTTACCATTTCAAAAATCCATGTCTCTCAATTAAATAATCAGCTCCTGACAATGATTTTGATTACATTAATAAAAATACTGATAAATATTACACAAATGGGTCTTCGGCAACAAATAAAATGTATGCCACTGATTTTTAAGAGACTGAGTATTTTTAATTAAGCGAAATTATATAATTAAAAATGCCACAGCCATAAGGAATCCTTATATACTAATTAGTTTACCAAAAAGCTAAATTTCATTGTAACTTAAAAATTGTTTTATATAATTTGTTGAGTTCCAAGAACTTTATTATTTGGCACGTTTGAGTTTCTAAAGGCAAATGTACAGAAAATAATTCAGAAAAATGTATCATACATAAGTTGCACTCGGAAATAAAGATGATTATTTCTTAAGTAAATTTCTTGTCATCCTTACATATTATTTTCACATTAAAATTTAGAATTGCATTCTACACCACTGATTTAGTGTAGCATTTAAATTATTTAAAAAATAAGATGAAATATATAATTTGATTTTTTTTATTTTATTTTGTGTCAAGAAAATATACATAAATGTGCGGTCAATTTGCTTCAAGAATTTTAACAAAAAAATATTTAATGTATAAGTGTTCATTCTTAAACTTTTATTTCCTCAATATATACTTTTCTGATTTCCAAAAAGAGTTTAAAAATATTTATTAGTAAATAAAAATTATTTATCAGTATACGTTAATTAATAGAATTATTATAATTCTCAACATTATTTAATGAAATATAAATAGATGGTCTATTTTTAAATAACCTACAGAATGCTTTTTCAAAAATTTAGCTTCATCTTTCTACTACATCAATTTTTTCGTTCAAATAGAAGAAGCAAAATTCCTATTCAAATTACTACATTTTTCTTACGTAGCATTCATTTCTCACAATATAAACTTACTAGTCTTATTTCAGTTTGTAAAATATAATATCATTTTTCAAGATTTTTAACTGCCTTTTTCCCACTGCAATTATATCCATTTATACTTTCTTACAGAGCAATACATTTTCGTACAAATTAAATCTCATAATATAAAATTTTTATGAAATAAGTTATTGCGTAAAATTTTTGAGGAAGCAAATATCAGAAAGAAATGATTGCCTTATTTCTATCAACATCGAAAGGTATTGAGTATAACAACTATCGTTTCGAATGCATAATACTAATTTTATTTGATAAAGTATATTGGACTTACTGAAACCTTTGACAAAAACAGTAAAATATAAATTAAAATTATGCACTCCCGTTTTCATTTCCGAGAGTGAACGAGGAATTATAAGCGTGAAGCCAGAAAGATAAACACAAATATCTTCATTATAATCATCGAGCAAATTTCTACCAAAAAATGATCTCCAACTCCTATACCAAGTCTGCAGTAAATTTGCTTAAGTTCTCTAGTTTCGTGTGACAACACTTTTAAAGATCATGTGACTAAATGTTAACAAAGTTTATTTAAGCTGTTACATTCGTTTCAAATTATTATTATTATTTTTGATTGGTAAGCTTTTTTTATTTTTTTATGAATTTACAAATGTCTTACAAGTCAATACTTGAAGTTTAATAAGTTAAAGAGTTTATAAGTTATAAGTTGAAATTAAAGTAGTTGAAATAGAAAGAAATTTAGTAAGTTAAATTTGAAAGTAGTATTGCTTTGTGTCCAAATGCAAAGATCCAAATTGAAACTTTATTATAATAAATTTAAAAGGACACTTTGCAGTTGTTAAATATTTTTATACTAAATTGACTTTTTTTATGTTCAAAATATATCATCTGTATATTGAAGCATTTTTGGAGGATTCTAAAACATTTCTAATTATTAAAATTATTTTACAAGTTTAAAAGTTACTATATGTTGCTTTTTAGCTTTCAAAAAACATCAATAACAAAAAAAACATTTTTTAAAATAAATTGACTTGTTAATTACCAACTCTTTGTAAATACAATTTTTGTAAATTTCCTTAGAGGAATTTGTCGCAACTTTATTCATATATTTAAATAAAATTTCTAAAAGTTGCTAGCATTAAACTGTTTTAGTTTTTTAATTGAAAATGGCTACAGATATTTTTCTTCCATTAATATTAAACTAATCTCAAAATTTAAGATGTGTTATTGTGGGCACTTTCTTAATTATATGCGCTTCAGTTTTTGTTTATATTGCAAAAAAAATATGATTTATGTGAATAAATTGTTTACTATTTAATTTGAGCTACAGTCTTTTAATTAGGTATAGAGGCACAAATGACGAGCCTGATTTTGTTCTAATATTCTCTAATATGTTATGTTTGTATGTCATTTTAGTATATGTAATTTAAATTTACATGTATTCTAAATGAAACCGTTCTGAGAGTAGTATTGCTTTGTGTTCCAGTCTATTAAAATTATAGTAATATTGTTAAAGTAAAATGATTGTAATTATTGGTATATACATGAAACTTATTCATGTGTAGAGGAAAAAGTTATTAAATACTGACAAACCCCATCAATATTGGGAGTGAATTAACGCAATTCAATTAAGAAATTGTTCAAGTAATAGTTTCGAGCAACATGATTTCTAAGCTTTAGAATTTAATACTTTCTGCCGTGTTAGTTTTCCATTACTCTCATTCGACCTTTTAAGAACTACTTTTTCAAATTTATTTTTAATAAGATATTTAAGGTCTTGAAATTCTGTATCTATTCATTATCTTAGCTCAATCAGATATGAAATAGATGTCAAAGGAAATGACATGTAAAAAATCTGCGTACTCAGAACGCTAAATTTTCTTGTTTACTAGGTTTTGTACATTTTGTGACCGTTTTGAATTCAAAGCAATAATATTTAAAAAAACATAAAAGCCATTTTCAACCATTTCTTAAAGATAAATTTCAAAATGAATATTCATCTGTAAAAAGGTAGAAATTGACTTTGCACTCAGTTGTAGAATCAAAAGCAAAATTTCTATTCCTAATATAGATAAATGTATATTGAGAATTAGAAAAATAAACATCACATCAATGTGCATACTTCTTGTACACTAAATTTTTAAAAACTATCCATTTGCTTGAAAATTATAAAAACTTTTATCATAAAATTTTTGGATCTATTATTACCCTACAATAATCGATGTTTGAGCCTGCCATTCAATTCATTTAATTGTGATTACGCGTCACTGATTAAAAACTCAGCAAGTCTTCTATTCAAGAATTCTTGAATTTAATTATTCAGGATTGATACTTCTGATTGTTGAAAATATTTTAATTTGTAGTTAATATTCGATATGTCTTTCAAGAACCAAGCTAACGCTTAGTTATCACTAACGTTTTTGGTTCAATAGTTCATGGATTCGATTACACAGTGAGCTTTTATGTTAATTGAGGTTCCTACTTTACTTTATCCTATCGTAGTTAAACCTCGTTTGCAAATTCATTGACTTAAAAATCAAACTAAATCTTCATTTGCTAAAGTGATCGTAATGCCACATAAAAACTAGTATATCAAAAATGTGTTGCGTTGCTAGAAACAAATTAACGTATACTGATAAAATTTCAAGGAAACGTGAATTTTCTTCCACGTTCTGATATGTAAATAGTCAAGTGGATTTGATAACATATTTTATTTGAAATGAAATTCACTGTAATCAAAATTAGCAGAATTTAAAAATGATTTTCATTTTCTGCAAATAACGTAAATGAAGATTCGAGAAATAAAATATTTCAAAAAGTAGACTGAAAAAAAATTCCAATGACAATGTACAAAGTATTTTCTGAAAATCCTGAATAATCTTTCTCAGAAAGTGAACATAAAAATTTTCCCTTAACTTAAATTAGAATACTAGAGAAAATAGTTAATAAATTGTTGGAAAATATTTAGAAATTGTTTTCTCTGAATTTAGAATAAATCTTGTGATTATAATAGAAATCATCAAGGAAAGAATAAAATTTAAAAAAAATTCTAAAAAGATTTGATTAAAAATATATTTAATGAATCTTAAATTTGTTGTAAATTGTATTAGAAAATATTTTAAGCAAAGTGCAAAATCTGGATAAACTCGAAAGCTGGTTAAAACAAAAATTTTCTGGGACAGCCTTATATGGTAAATTGGGTATTTAAAATTTGATAAATAGATTTGAAAAATTAGATAATTTGTTATAAAAAGGAAGAAAGTAATTATCTAGTCACATGACTGTTGAAGCTAACTCTTGATGTTGATAAAGAAAAGCGTCTTGCTTGTGTTTTAAGTGAGTTGTGTTATCTGGTATTTCTTATGCGGATATTTTCCATTATTTCAGAAGAAAAGGTATTCTGATTTAAAAAGCCGTAAAACCAATAAAATCTCCAGTGAGTTATAAAAGTTCGTCCCTATGCAAATTTAATATTACAAACTGTTACATAGTAGATAACAAATTTTTTGGTAATTGGACATGCCTGTTTTAAGAAGACTTGTTTCTGGATTGTTGTTGATTTTTGCTTGCCAATTTTTATTGTTCCCTATTGATTTCATTAACAAACCTACAGAAAAGCCACATTCCAAAAAAATCACTTCTAATTTAAAATTCGTATTATATTAAGAAACTTTTCCGCCGTGATTTGGAGAAAGACTTCGTAACGGCTCTCCAAACAAGAAATGCGGAAAAACATCTCGATTTTTGACCATAAAATTGAGTTATATCCAGATTTAGAACATACTAATTACTATAAATAATTTTTAGTGACAAAAAATATATCGTAGTTTCGACATATTTGAAGCATAATACAAATGGTGACTTCAGGATCTGAAAACTCAAACTAGCACATAGCATGTAAGAAACAAAGCCAAATATTTTAGATATAAGTTATGTTATTAAATGATAAACCAAAAGAATGACTAAGTTATCATAATTTTTTCATAAATAATTTCATGTATAGAACTTCAGTAACGATTCACTTACTGTAATGTAATAGTGTAATGTAGTTATAAACATGGAAAATAATTCTGAAAAGAAAAAATTGTGCCAAATAAAGATGAGTTTCCAAAAAGCAATTCTAAAATTCAAAATTCATTTTGCTTTCATAATTATAGATTCGAATTATAAATAAAAGAATCATCCTTCTCTCATTGTATGCAATAGTTCATACTTAATTTTAAACTGTAAAGCACTAAACCTAATAACTCTAAGAAACTGAAAGTACAAATCAATAGGCTTATGCTTTTAGTCTGAGGAAGTTTTATATTGAGAGAAGTATATAAACATTATTAATGTTATGATAAACAGTTGATTATTCCAAACAAAAAAATTACTCTTTGTTTACTCTTAAATTTAGGTAGCTTTTTTAATTTTATGATTAAAACCTAAAGGCAATACAGAGAGTCTGAGAAACAAGGTATAGTCAATTAATTTAGAGTTACAAATCTGTCCTTATTCTTCAAATTTTCCTAGAGATTGAAATTAAAAAATGCTGAATGGAATAGAATGCCAGCGCCTGCCTATCTTAAAGTAAAAGCTTTCAAAACATTTAATTCCAGCATGTAATTTTTAAACTAGGGTAATTTAGGGAAATATTTGAAATCATAATTTAACTAATCACTACCAAAAATGTTAACGGTTGTCATTTTTTTTCGTAATTTTTTAATAAACTTCAATACGATTAAGCTATGAAATGATGAAAGAGAAAAAAAAATAATATCTTCACGCAAAATTTTTCCAGTAATTCAAATTAAATTTTGAATTGCGATGTTTTTTAAAATTTGTTTTAAATAATTATAGTTCTCACAATGATTAATAAGATTTCGAATGCAGTTATTTCAAAATATTGAAATATAATTTGAAAGTTTGCTTTAATAAAGTAATGATCCATAACATTAAATATTTCATGCATTAATTTCTCACATGGCTAAGAAATTACTTCAATTGTGTTAAATATTCATGAATTTTTTTGTAACAGTTTTCTCTTTTATAGATTTATTGATATTAGGAAATTGAAAAAAATGCAACTCAGAAGTGGAAGAGTAAAATCTGATACTGTACCACCACGTCGTCAGAGTAAGATTTTTATACTTATTTCAATGTGTACTAAAAAATAGTGGTGATAAAATTGGTGAAAAGAATTATAATGAAAAATTATTCTGAGTATATTATTGGATGTTCACATAATTTAAATTCAGTAGTGTTTGAAATATCTTTATGTAAACTGAATCTTATGAAAATTTAGTTCGTTCATCTCAAAATTTTTTTTATTTGTAAATTTTTCAGTCCCGTGTCAATACAGAATCATTTTTAATTCTTTTAAGCTAAATGAAAAATTTAAGGCATAAATCCATTATAAGAATTATGAGAAATTAATCACTGAGTCGCAAAATGACTTATACTTGATGCTAAGAAAGAATCATGCGATTCAAAACAGTAAAAATATTTCCTCTTTTACTATATTTGAAAACCAATTCTTACTATTAAATGCTTTTAGAGAACAATGTTATTCAGTAATAAAGATATTTTACTTTAGCGATGAGATGAAAATCATTTGTAAGTCGTATCAGGACACCCTTTGCATAAATTTTCTGATGCACATTCACTTGTCACAATAGAGCAAAATATTTAATTGGAATCTAAATGGGCAATGTTGTGGTACACAATACTTACATTCTTCGGTTAAAACTACCAATGTAGATGGTTTTTATATATGGTTAAGAATAGACTTAAATTATAGGTTCTATGCGAGTCATATTTTTCGAATGCAAAAAACCGTACTAAATCGGACTAGAGAATAAAAGTGCCTGACTGAGGCAATGTCATTAAAGTTAAAAGTTTAATATTCAATAAGCCTGAGAAATGGAAGAGTTTGGACCTTGTATAGTGAAATACCATTGGAAACAATTACTTTCAGTTGTTAAAAATCATTGTAGACTGATTGCATTGTGGTAGTATAAAGGAATAGCAAGAAAGTGAACAATAATACAGACTAACAATGGACACCTATTTTAAGATTCTGATCCAGTAAATTGTTTCCTATTATCATGGATATTCAAATATCCATGCATTTAGACTTTACTCATATACTTTTTAGACGGAAACAAAGCTATTTTAAGACTGTGCCTTATCATGACTTAGGTATAAATGTAAGAAATTGTAGTGGGTTTCCTCTAATTTATTTTTATAGAACTAGATACTCAGTGCCTTAGAGTACTCGAAGTTATTATGCTTACTACAAATGTTTAAGAACTTATTGTTTGAAGCGACTATACGTATTACAAAAATTTAAAATTTGTTATAAAATCTTGATATTTCAAAGTAAAAAAATTTATTCTGTTAGATTTCTTGCTTTTAACTGATTATTTTAAAATGAATGAAAAGTTAAAATTTCATGAAAACACGTGATAAAACTAACTTTCATGAAAATTTAAGAATGTTTGGAATATTTTTTTTAATTCATATTTTTAATTTTACGTTGCTTAAGAATGGTCACAGGCTTAAGAGTTTCTTTATTGATTAGAGTAGCATTACACTAGAGCCTAAATCGCAATTGTCCTTTCTGGGCGTTAGCCACAAAACCCAACCAACCAACTAACTAGAGACTAAATTGTCAAAGAATTATGTTATATTTTGAGAATGAGCGACTGATTACATTGTGGTTGTAAATATTTTGAAATATTGTTTCACCACGTGAGTTTTGCGATTGAAGAATAAGAGTCTTGATTTGCTTCTTACGTATTTTCTGAATGCATGCTCTTTCGTGTTATTTTTACTATATTTTCAGTCACTTTCTAAAATGACAGTGGTTATTCTCAAGAGACTTAGACATTAGAAACAAATGAGAATTCTCTATATAGGAAGTTTTCTTTGACAAAATATATTAAGTTAAAAGAAAATCTGTAATGGGAGAGAACACAAGTGTTAACCATAGTGGGAAAGTCATTCCACACTTTGATTTCGAAGCTATTCAGGCATTTATAGTGAAATAAGTTTCTAGAACATAAATAATCATATAAAATTTTTATTTAGAGCATAAAATTAGGGAATTTTAATGTAAAAATGAGGAATGACTCAATATGATAAAAAATAACCAACTTACGCAAGACATTGCATTATAGATTTTATGAAATATTAGTTTTACTATTCATATTTAGAAAGTTTCTAAGGTTTCACTTTCGATGTTTGAACTATAAAGTTTAGAAATGTATAAAAAAAGATCTAAGCTAATCATTTCTGATAATTTTAACTTGTAACAAGTATAAGGTCCTCATCTAATATTTTGCATTTAGGATTAACCATTAAATTTTTATGCAGGGAAGCAGTTTCCACTAATATATCTTAATATTTAACATGTATCTAAAACGTAAATTGGTTAAAAATTTACTGTACGGTCACTATTGGCGACTTTTTCAAAAATTTGCCAAAAATCTCGCCATTTTGTACAAGCGAGGTCTAAAAAATAAACAGAATTTTTGAAAAATGTTGCCTGTGATTGGTCTGAATCCCTCATCTGCCGTCGGATTTGATTTGTCGGAATAGGTTGGGTTGCCAGAAAATGTTACTTATCGCCAAATGTGGAAAACTGCGCCAACAGCGACCGTCCAGTAAATCTCATCCGTAAATTGTTGCTCTGCTTGCAAGAGTTGGGGAAACAGAAAACTTAGATCATTGGTTTTTGTTCAACAGTTTCATTTTTCATCTCGTGCTTGTGTATATTGTTTGTAGTGTTTCTGAATCAATTTCAGACTGTTTATTCTTAAATTAATGTTCGGAAAAAAAGATCAGTGATAAATGAACGAAATAAAAACTATGATGACCAAATGGATGAATACGCATAACTGGGTTCATCAAGAACTGTTGCAAATTAAGTTCCAGAATTATATATTAAAAGCAGTGTTAATCAAATTAATCACTGAATGCATAATTTGGTGATAGAATATAAAAGCAAACTACTCAAAGCCTAGTCAAAAATATATCATTAGGATTAATACCATAAAAAATTTAAATAAGAAAACTTTTTTGCATTTTGTTACGTAGGCTTAATACTTTACTGGTGTTATTCTGAAAGAAAATTCTTCTAATTTTAATCTAAATTAAAAATTCTGATTTTTTTTTCACATGTTTTAAAAATTTAAATGCACAATTAAACCATTGTGTATTATAAAAAACACTAACGAATTGAAATATTAGAAAAAGGAATTAAGGTTAAGCTCTAGAAAAAATGTTATGGTTTTAAAATGAAATACTTCTGTTTCATTGCGTTAAATATACTATTACAGAAAATTTCCTTTGAAGTAGAAGCATTAAAATTTATCAACAATGTTTTTGAAGTTTGACATTAACAATAAAAGTTTGTCACAACTGAAAAGTATTGTAAAATTTTCGTTTCATAAATATTACTTTTTCGCGAATGTTACTAATTTACGTGACAAATTTCATACAAGGAGAGACATGATTTAATTTTTTGAACCAACAACTCAAAGGTTAGTGATGTGGCCTTCAGTACAATAGTTCCTAGATTCGAATCCAAGTTTGGGTTTGCATGTTTTTAACAGTTCGAAGTCAACTAAGCTTTAAGGAAAAGGTATTTTAAAAACACTAAGTATACGGATAACAAATTGATAAAGAAATTTCGCATTTAAATTTTAGAAAACATTTACGAAAAAAATCGCATATTTTGTAAAAAAAAAAAAATAAATAAATAAATAAATAAACCCATATAAACATGTAAAATTTACAAGTTTAAGCTTATTAATAAAATAGCTAATTTTGTAAAGTAAGCTAAATTTTAGTGTCTTTATATAAAACAGTTTTACCAGCTTACGTCACATTCTTTTAAGTAATCGTTTAGTTTTTAAATTGTTTCAAAGCATTCTAACGGCCGTATTCACCAATCAGAGTTCAACGAAGTTTCGGGGTAATAGGCGAGTTAAGTCATGAAACGTTATTCACCACGACAAAAACAACGATTAACTCGCCTATATGGATCCCTAGAATAACCATACAATTTTGGAGTGTCAGCGCCAAGTCTGCAAAAAATGGCGATACAATGGCAAACAATGTTGACATTGATGTGCAAGATTTGCAAAATCTAGAATTAATGGAAAGAAGAGCGAGATGTGTGTATGAAAGTAAGCAAAATGATTATGAAACTTTGGACGAAGTTGATTTTAGTAGCTGTTATTGATTGAATAAAACCTTTTATCCATCTTGACGAAACATTTTCAAGCTTACTACGAAGCTTTGTTTACATTTTTTGCTAGCCATCAGAAGCCGTCTTACATGTCGTGTTCAGTTAACTCTAAAGTTGTTTTACACGGGAATTTCCCCGCTTCATGAATGACAATCGGTGAGTCATGCTACAGCTGAGTTATATCCGAGATAGGCTGCACTCAAGTTAACCCGTGTTTGGTGAATACGGCCGTATGATGAGCTCATAACTGAATTCTTAATACTTTGTCTTTCCATTCTATAATTGATGGGTTCAATTCCAACTTCAGGCCCCTCAGGGGGTTTACTTTAAGTAAAAACGGGTGTCACAATCCCGAGGTATCCCAGTGACCTGCCCTCTGCTTCCTTTTCTCTTCAGAAAGAAGAGAAGAGAAGAAAAGGAAGCAGAGCACCTTTTCTTCTCTTCAGGGAGAAAAGGAAGAAAAAGCAAGAGGGGACTCTTGCATTTTCTTCCTTTTCTCCCTCATTGTGGTTGCCTCTGAGGTTGAGGGCTCCCCTTGAGCAGCTGTCGCCGCTCTCTTGCTATTAGCTTCTCTTGTGGACTGAACCACCCATGTGTTTGCCGTGCGTGGAGACCCGTGTCCCTGGAAAGGAGGGTCCTGGTAATTAAGGCCCCCAGAGACCAACACATTGCTTTGGCCTCTGCTTCAGGTAAACGGGAGGTGTTTTGTGGTCCTCAGCACATCAATCGGCTTTATGGATCAAGCGATCGGTACATCTGCTGGATGGCTCGTTAAGGGTGGAGGCCATCACAGGGATGTACTGTGAGCGTATAGGACTTGGCTAGCACTGGTGCAGCTGGTCTGCATCCCCTTGTTGGTCTCGGTGGTGGGTGGTGCCGTCAGGTCCCGAAACTTCCATTTCTATTATGGAAACAAATAATCTTTCTGTTCTCCCGCGGGAGCATATGTTCGCACTTTTAAATGCAAAGTTCTATATTATTCATCGGAAAGAGGGTACGTTTGATAATGTATCCCCTTTCCTCATCCAGAAATCTATTTCAAGCACAATTGGGGAAGTGAGAAGTATTCGAAAGCTGCGTTCTGGAGACCTAATGGTGGAAGTTGCTTCTCAAGCACAAGCAATCCAGATAAATAAAATGAGCATGCTTGCTAACCTTGAGGTATCCGTCTCTGCTCATAAGTCTTAACTTTTCTCGTGGTGTTATTTCAGCCAGGAATTTGCTTAGGACGCCAATGGATGATATTCTAGAAAATCTAAAAGATCAAAAAGTCTGCGCTGTCAAACGCATTATTGTCATACGTGATGGTAAGGTAATAAATACCAAACACCTCACTGACATTTGCGACACCAGATTTACCGCAGCATATTAAAGCTGTGTATATGAATCTCTCCGTTAGGTAATTTATACCAAATCCTTTACGCTGCTTCCAATGCCAATTATTTGGACACTCCAAAATAGCTTGTAGGGGTAAACTGACTTGCGCTCGCTGCGCTGCAGTTGACCATGAAAGTTCTTCTTGCACTGCAAAAGAAAAATGTGTCAACTGCAAAGGTGATCACCCTACGCTAGAAGTTATCCTATCTGGCAATCGGAAAAGGAAATTATTACCACGAGGGTTAAGACCAACTGTTCATATCCCGAGGCGAGACGTTCTGTTACATCTCGTACATCTCAAGCAGGAGCAAGTTATGCCAAAATCGCTGCCAAGGTCACCAGAACAGCAAGTACTCAAACTGAAGACTTTTCGCTTCCCCTTATTAAATTACCCCCTACATCTGTACAAAAGCCGAAATCGTCCTCCGTATCCATCGTTCGGAAAAAAGCTCCTATGGCTAAATCAAAAGCCATGAAGGCTCTGAAATTAAAATCTGCAAAAGAGGGCCCCTCTAGGCCCCCAATAACCACCCGTAGAGCCATATCACTGGAGTCTGATGCTGTCTCCTTACATCCTTCGGACGATGATATATCATTCGATGAATGGACGGAAGGTATGCCCTCCAGCTCCCGGAAAGGAGCTTTTTAATTTAAAACAGTCTCCTTTGTTTCATGGAACTGCCATGGTTTACGTTCTCATATTGATGACATCAAATCTATAACATCACTTTATAGACCCTCATGTATAGCACTTCAGGAAACTTTCCTGAAGTCTATAAATAATGTCTCCATGCGGGGATATAAATGTTTCAGAAAAGATTGTGGTGACGATGGTGCAGTGTCTGGAGGTGTTTGCATTTTAACATCTAATGATTTCCCCAGCACTGCTCATCCAATCAATACTACTCTACAGGCTGTAGCTATAAGAATTCATACCACAGTTCTGATTACAGTCTGTAGTTTATATTTGCCACAACATGATGTCATCCGCCAAGAGGAACTGCTTGCATTGATTGATCAGCTGCCAACACCATTTATATTACTCGGTGATTTTAACGGCCATAATTCTCTGTGGGGAAGTGATGATACTAATTCTCGTGGTCGTCAGATAGAGCAATTTATTTCTGATAATTGCCTCTGTCTGATGAATACCGACGAGAAAACGTATTTCCACATATCCAAGAACATTTCATTCACTCGATCTCGCCATTTGTACAGTGGCTTCCGTAAAGGGAGATCCACTCTAGATAACATTACATATTTGGAAACCCAAATCCGCAACGCTTTCGTGCGGAGAAACCATCTGGTTTCCATCTTCTTCGACATCGAGAAGGCATACGACCGTACGTGGCGATATGGTATTCTCCGTAAATTATACGATTTTGGCTTTCGGGGTAATCTCCCGATATTCCTGCAGAATTTCTTACGCTCCCGTATTTTTAAAGTTCGTATTGGAAGCTCTACATCCAATACTTTTATTCAAGCCGAGGGTGTACCCCAAGGCTCTATTTTAAGTGTCACTATTTTTAATATATACATCAGTCACATCCTTCATCTTTTATCACCTACAGTTCATGGCACGATGTATGTGAATGACCTGCAAATATCTTGCCAGGGATCGAACATGCGTTTAATTGAGAGACAACTTCAAACATCTGTTAATAAAATAGCTGCATGGTGTGCAGAGAATGGCTTCACACTATCTCCTAGCAAGAGCTGCTGTGTCCATTTCTGCAGGAAGACCAGTATTCACAATGATCCTGTTATTCATCTGAACATCACTGCAATACCCGTGGTCAACGAGATTAAATTTCTTGGTGTGATTTTCGACCGAAAATTGACCTTTCTTCCGCATGTTTTACATTTGTGGAAGAAGTGTGAGCGATCGCTTAATATCCTCAAGGTGTTGTCAAATACATCTTGGGGTGCTGATCGCTTGTCACTCCTTCGGGTCTACCAAGCACTCATTTTGTCTCGTATTGACTACGGAAGTGTTGTATATGGATCTGCTAGGTCTTCAGTTTTACGCAGATTGGACACTGTACATCACTCTGCTTTGAGAATTTGCTCAGGAGCATTCCGCACATCACCCGTCCAGAGTCTTTACGCGATTTGCAAACAATTGCCTTTAGACCTGAGACGAATGCAGCTGTCTCTCAATTATTACGCTAAAGTTATGTCTGATATTCAACATCCTTTACGATCCTTGGTATACACTCCTGCCTTGAAGAGATTATATGATGCGCGTTCCTATAGCATCCAACCCTTTCTCACTAGAACTAAAGATCAACTCCATTTGACAGACCTATATGATGTCCGTTGTATCAAAACGGACTTACATTTACATCCACCCTGGCATGATCCACAGATTAATATTATTAATCCATTTGCTCAGTTTAGAAAATCGGACACAACCTCAACGATTTTTCAACAGCTTTTCTATTTACATCGCTGTCAGTATTCATCATACACGCCTGTATTCACAGATGGATCTAAAACTGCAGGACATGTTGGCTGTGGCATATTCTATGCTAATGCCAGTTATAGTTACAGCCTTCATACGTCCTGCTCCATCTTTACTGCTGAAGCTACGGCCATTTATCAAGCCCTTCAGCTTGTGAATACAGGAAATTGTCATAAAATTTGTGTATATACTGACAGTTTGAGTGTACTAGAAGCGTTGAGAAATTCAAATTATTGTCATCCTGTTGTGTCAAAGATTTTCGGAGCATTGGATTCCCTTGCTGGCAAGGGTTATAACATCATTTTCTGTTGGGTCCCAGGTCATGTAGGTCTAGAGGGAAATGAAAAGGCGGATGCAGCTGCTAAAGCTGCAGGGTCTTTACTCCATTCATCTGTCCCTCTTTTCGACGTGAGAAGGGTTTTTAAAATATTTGTTAAATCTCTTTGGCAGGAGTTGTGGAGTATGCAGGTCTCCAATAAATTACGTGCCATTTTTCCATACCTCATTCCATCATCAGTTTTACCGTTACGAAGTGCCGATGTTCGATTGACTCGCCTTCGTATCGGACACACACGTTTCACACACAGACATTTGTTTTTAAGCGAACTAAATCCATGGTGTGAAACGTGTGATGAACCATACTCAGTAAATCATATTTTAATTTCATGTAAGGATTTTAACAAAGAACGTCTACATTTTTTTAAAACTGATTTTATCACTTTATTTGATTTGTTAGGGGAACCCCCCCACAGAAACCTATTTGCCTTTTTAAGGGCAATAGGTTTTTTAAATTTTATTTAATGTTTAACGTTATTTTTTTGTATTTACATATTTATTTTCTTTTTTATAAAATTTTAACAAATAATAGATTTTAATAATACTTTATACAAAGGTTTTTGTTTTTTAAGATTTTAATGTTGTTTGGGTTTAAAAATAAATAAATAAAAATAATAAATTAATGAAAAATTGAATTTTATCTTGGCGCAGCATGTCCAATTTTGGATCTTGCGCCATAAAACCTAACCCAACAACAACAACAACTCGCCATTTGTACACCCTCACTTCTGCCATTGTTAAATCTAAGCCATAGCTCTCTGCCAATTTTTCAGCTCCTTTATTTTGTCAGGCCAAAGGAGAAGGCCGTTCGCAATCATTTAAGGTCGTGGAATAAAGCATTCCACGTCTCCGTTGTCAAACACGAGTTGGACTCTTATGACTTTTCTTTCAACGTCTTGAAAGTCCAGTGGTGCATCGAAATATCTGGTTCCACGTTCCACAGGACTCGACGAATGAACCGTTGGAATAAAGCAAGTTATTGGTTGGACAGCCACGTCCAAAATTTCTGGTGATGGATTCTCTGTTTCGTTCCATGGTGCTTGATTCTCATCGTTGTTCCTAGGACTCAGAACTGGTGATGGATTCTCGCTACAAGAACTCTGTGCAGGTGTTGGATTCTCATTCAAAAGATTTGCTGCCGGTGGATCTCCATTTGCAAGTTCAAAAAATTTGTTGGCAAATGAGTTGAATCGTCCATTCGAACAGATGTTTCATCCGACGCGTAGACCAAAGAAATCATTATGTTCTGAGAAGTCAGCCAAGGTTTTATATAAATCCGAACAGCACGAAACTGTTCAATCAGTCGAGATGTCAGCTGAGCACGAGGATGATTTTCGTCGTATGCTACGAGCAACGGACAGCCTTGATTGATACTATCAGGCGAGCCAAACATTTCGACGTGGCCTATGGTGAACAATTGAGTCAGCCGTAGACCGCGTTCAAAATATCTTGTCGTCATGATCATGTTGCGGATTGCTTTCGTCATGTCAATTATTCGACAGTTCATGATTCTAGTGGAATGAAAATTCGACGGTATTCCTAAGACGTCCGAAAATTTAATCCAGCCTCCGTATTTGATTGTATAAAGATTCTTGTAATTCAAGATTTTGGCAACATCATAGAGCCTGATGTACAAGTTACCGTCGGGTGCGATCAAACAAGACACGGTCAGTGTCGAATCTTCTACGAAAGGCTTGAGATCGAACCACATCTCGAAGAGAAAACAAGAGCTGGGATCAAGTAGCCGCAAGGAAAAAATCTGGAAACGATTCGTCACAAGAAAAGAGCTGGGAACAAAGTTGTCGCAACAAGAGCTACAACACAAATGATCTGGATCCGATCGAACGTCTCCTTTTATACGTGAGGATCTGTCTAAAAATAACAATCGAGTCGGCCGAAAACAAAACAAGACAGTGAAGAATGAAGACCTTTTAATAGGACCGAATGGAAATCGCAAAGACAAAATATGAAACTTTTTCTTTGAATCGTATAACAAAAAATAATTTATCGGAAGAATTGTTAAATTTGATCTCTGAAGAATTTCAGTCACTTTATTTATGAGCTCAGTCATTCGAATGAGCTCAGTCGTCGTCCTGGAAAGCGTACATTCAAGACCGTTGATTCCACTGGCTCCGCGAATCTTTTTTCCTACTTGATTTTTATGGATCGTCTGATCCGTCAAAGATTTCAAACATTGGCAATACCACGAACGACTAAAAATGGAAATTGCATTCCGTTCCGTATTTGAAAGTTCACGAGCAATACAGTCTGTCTAGAAATTACATGAGCCTCGGTATCCGTTTGATTTTCTTCCAATCGCAGGAATAAAGAAATACGGACGTTTGTAAATGTTGCGATCGACCTGCAGCAGGTCACATTTAACGTCAGGTCCAACGATTCCGTGTGTTCCACAGGATACGTATGTCCAGTCACTCGAAAGACGGCTCCCGATGTCAGTACGAACGTAAACAGTCAGACGGATCACGCGTTTGTGTCACCAAGCTTAGACAAGTCAATCGAAACGAGTCGGTCGTCCATACCATGAGCGACTACGGAATCAATGTTGCCCGCTATTTCCTAGTTCAAAGATCATGAAGGAAGACTGTCGGTACAAGTCGGTCGAAAAGAGTCGGTCGTCCATACCATGAGCGACTACGCCTGAGCTGTCAAGAAAGTTATGAAATCCTATAGTACCCAAACACATTACTTAAGTCTTCCAATTTCAAAATTATCCTCAAATATTTTTAATACTAATGTTTCTCCCATTCTAAAACATATTTCTCCAATGTCTTCCGCAAAATCAAAATTCCAAAGCTCCCAAGAATTGAAGCATGCAAAAGAGGCCCACAAGTCACCTTTTATAAGTAAAAGAACTATAACTTCTTCCAAAAAAGGTACAGTGAAGTTAGATCCTTCAGATGATGAAACACTCCAAAGTGAAGATTCATCTGAATCCCAGATGGCTTGTTCCGAGGCCGGAACATCTAATTTTATTTAATGGTATTTTTATCTTGGAACTGTCGTGGTTTTCGCACTCATATAGAAGATATCAAAATCATTATTAATACGTATAATCCAGAGTGTTTTGCCATTCAGGAAACATTCTTGAAACCTCAGTGCTTTAAATTGCGTGGTTATAACTGTGTGAGAAAAGATGTCACTCCTGATGCCGTATCTGGAGGTGTATACATCCTTGTGTCTTGTAGCTTGTGTCTTGTAGCTTGTCCAGCCCCTCAACACATCACTACAAGTTGTTGCAGTACGCGTACATACATCTCTCATTACTATTTGTAGCCTTTACTTGCCTCCCCACACTGTTGTTCATGAAAGTGATTTGAACAATCTATTGGATCAGCTACCTACACCCTTTATTACTGCTTGTCAATTTTATTGGGCATAGCACCTTATGGGATAGTGATAATACAAATTTTCGTGGTCGCATAATTGAACAGTTCATTTCAAATAACAGTATTTGCCTCTTAAATTCCACAGAAATAACTTATTTCCACCAACCCTCTAGAACTTTCCATTCGTTAGATTTGGCTATTTGTTCACCAGTACTTTTACCTTTATTAAATTTTAAAAACAAAACGATCGAAATGAATCCATGTGAACGATTCTCTTCAAATTGATTTGTTCCCAGTCGAGTTGATCTTTCGACTGGAACAGTCATGTCAGTGACTCGAGATGGCCTCGGTCAGTTTGGAATCGGTCTTGTAGATCGAGATCCCAGTCATTTCGACTCGTGCCATTTGACTGAAAGCCATTGAAAGCAATTTGAAAATAGAACTCGGACTCACAAGACAAGTAACAACGACACGACTCGTTGGCCTTTTGACAGGGAACACTGATCTTAACGACTCGAGACGAACGACGACATTGTCACGATGGTCTTGAGACTTGCCAGTGGTTTCGACTCGTGTGATTTGACGGAGAGCCATAGAAAGTAATTCAGAACTAGGACCTACAGCAAGACAAGTTCGAGATATGAAACAAAAAAGAATATTGTCAACAGAAAAGAAAAAATATAGTATAAGTAAAAAAAATTTTTTTTGTTTACTGATACTTTACTTTATTTTTATTCCAATATTCTGCTTGGTTCTAATTCTATTAATTGTCTTGTTTTATTCTAATTCTTCTTTCGTACTTGATTCTCTGATTATTCTACAAGTCCATTGTAGAAAGATTCTTATCTAAAGAATTGCATTCGTTCTGGCGGAAGCAACGGATTCTGAAAATGGTTAACAGTTCGAACAAGTCTTAGAGTCTCACGTGGAAACCTCAATACGAGTCTTAGTTCCAGCACTTGTTCGGAAACAGCGTTCGCGTTCCATTTTTATAAAGCTTTGGCATACGGTAGCCTGTGTAAATGTTCCTCATGCTTCGTCCGCTGACGAGCGACTGGTATTTCTTGATTCTTGCTTAGACTCAGCGACTGATGCTTCTTGATTCTTGCTGAGGCGCAGCGACTGGTGTCTCTTTAGTTTTGCTGAGCCTCAGCACAAGCACTTTTTCAGAAACAGGCTTCGTGTTCCATTTATCTAAAGCTTGGGTATACGGTGGCCTGAGTAAATGGTCTTCACGCTTCGTCCGTTGACGAGCGGCTGGTGTCTCTTGATTCTTGCTGAGCCTCAGCAAAAGCGCTTGTGTTTCGTGTTCCGTATTTTTGGGCACACTGGCCTGTGTAAATGGTTTTCACGCTTCTTCCGCTGACGAGCGACTGGTGTCTCTTGATTCTAGCTGACAGAGCTCAGCGCTTGTGCTTCTTCCGTTTTTCCAAAGGTTGGGCATACGGTGGCCTGTGTAAATGGTCTTCAATCTTCGTCCACTGACGAGCGACTGGTGTCTCTTGATTCCTGCTGAGAGAGCTCGTCTACCGTTTGGAAGAAAGATCGTAGCTTGCGATCAGTGAGCTCGTTGTTTGTCTCGTGTTCCTTGCAAACGTGTGTCTTTATTGTTGTCGAGATGATCGCAGAACAAGAAGACAACACATCTTGAAGATACTTGACTGTCCATGGCTCGTCACTGACAATGCTAGACTCCCAGCCATCGTCTCCTTACAAATATTTTTCGTACAGATGATCTTTCAAGAATTCGTCCAAGTCTTTATCGGGAACGACGAATTTTCGACCGTCGTTTGTCTTTGGCATTTCGAAAAACTTCAAGCCGGACACGACTGAAATCTTGTCTCCATCGAATGTGCTGGTGAATTCTAATTCTCTAGCAACTGTTTCACCGGCTTCTTGAAGTAGCTTGATTCTTGCCACGAAATTCACGTTTAATGACATGATAGAAAACTGAGAAGAGAAAGATAAAATGATCTGAACGTGTTGAATGCTGAGAAGAAAATTTGTGAAGCATCCGTTTCGACTCTTCCTTTTATACAATACAAGCCAGAAGTTATCAACATGAAGATCTTTGGCTCTTGTTTCAACGTTAGAAAAGAAAACTTGTGACGTCCCAAAATTTATTTTTAGACTGTTTCTTTTTTTTATACGAGATAAGTCTTTATCAACATGAAAATCTTATGCTTTGGTTTTCAACGTTAGAAAAGAAAACAAATCTTGGTTTGATAATCGTCCCAAAATTGGTTCATTGTGTGTCGTAAAAAAATCGAAGAGAGCGCACACATGTGATACTCTCTGCGAGTTTTTTACCCCTTTAATTTCTAAGGCTAAAGGGCTAACCTTTCAAGGCGAACAATCAATTGGTTTTCGACAAAAGATTTTCGAGTGTCCCCTTGGGAAAATAATACACGTACGGCATCAAATTCCGCAAGTAAGTGACAGTCCATGGCTCGTCACTTGCTATGCTGGGATCCCAGCCATCGTCTCCTTTCAGGAATTTCTCGTACAGTTCGTTTTTAATAAAGTCTCCTATGTCTTTGATAGGAACGATGAATTTTTGACAGTCTTGCGTTGCTGTCGACGGCATTTGGAAATGAGTCAGGCCAGACATGACGGAAATTTTCTTCCCATCGAACGTGTTTGTGAATTCGATTTCACCAGCCACCGTTTCGCCTTCATCGTTTTGAACGAGTATCAGTCTTGCTACGAAATTCAAGTTGTAAGTCATTTTCTAAAAGAGAAAGAAAATGGATCTGCACGCTTCGAAAGCTAAGAACAGAATGTGACGAGCGTCCGTTGCGGCTCTTCCTTTTATACGATATGAGCCGGAAGTCGTTATCAACATGAAGATCTTTGGTTCTCGCTTCGACGTCGTACGTTAGAAAAGAACGAGTTCGTTGTGACAAAATTCTTTTTTCATCGAGTAACGAAACATTATGCTTGCCGTTCGAGACAATTTTGAACGAACTGTTGAAAACAAAGACTTTGACCATTGTACAATGACAATGATGTTGTTCCATAATCTCCGTGTGCCAATTGCACTGCTATTTATTTTTTAATTACTTATCCATTTTCAAATCTCGCATAACCTTTCCCCATTACCGCCGACTAGGCTTTACGCTTTCATTGTAAATTTGCATTTTACCTCACTCTCCATCATACCAAAACTAAAATTACAGTTTCTAACATTACAAGCACTTAATTAGCTAGACTAATTAAATCTTAATTAACATTTTTCTCAGCTCCTAATTATTCCAGAGTCTCGGGACTAATTTCTTTCTACCCATCAATTTATTCTGAACCACGGTGCTACACTAGGAGTGATACAAGGAATATTCACTGAATTATTCAATTTGGATTATTGTAATAGAGTATTGTAATTGTATCTTGTGTGTTAAACTGTGGCTTAACACATATCATTTGTTACAGCTCTTTGCTCACTCTCCTTGAAACCCATACCAAAAAACACCATTTTCACAAATTTCTATGCTTAATTAGCTAGACCAATCAAGATTTCAATAGCATTCTTCCCAGCTCCCAATTACCCCAGGGTCCCTGGACTAAATTCTCTCTCCACAATGTTTTTTTTTTTTACTCCATGAGAGTCTGTTAGTCGATCTAACCACTTGAGTGCGGTGAACATGCCGGAGCAGGGTTGAGGGGCATCTGGTCCACTTCCGATTATCTGTCTCTCCTTTTAAATTTTCTTGTCAACACCTTGGATTCTTCCCTAACCAAATAGGAAATCATGAACTCTTCTATACTCTGCCCCATTGCTGCAAACGAATCAACACACATTGCAACAGGCTCAAACCAAGAGATGACCTCTTCCGGCTCAACTCCCTGTGAACCTACGACGGATGACCCTTTTATTCCCCACCTTAATAGACATTTGACACAATGCTCTCCAGATGAGGGCCCCACCTCTCTCCTGAATGACCTTGAGAGAATCATCACCGCAAGAACAGGGGATAAATACTACCTGCCAGGCCATAAAAGATCACAAGCCCAGGCATTAATCAGTCAACTCGGGGATAAAATTACTACCATACAGGCCACGGAACAACAACTAAAAGCAGATACAATCAACGATAAAATTGATCAAATTACTATTGAACTAAAAACGATTCGAGAACACCAGGAAAAAACGCAGAAATACTTAACTAACACGAAACAGAGCCCACACAAGCCAACATATAGTGAAGTCCTAAAAAAAAAAAAAAAAAAAAAAAAATCAGAAATCACTAAAAGAACAACTGTAATCATAAAACCCACCAACAAACAACATTACATCTCTTAAAAATAACCTGGAAACTCTAAAGAGTGATGTAAACCTAAAGAAAGTGGTCTGGGGCAAATCCGCGGCGAAGGTTCTCTGCCACACTGAACAAGCTAAGGAATCCCTCATTAACCAACTAGCCAACCAGAAATTAGTCATCGAGGAGCCAATCATCAGTCATAAAAGAATCATCCTACTTATTGTACCCCAACACATCGACGATGATAATATCCAAAAGCAGCTTACAATGAATATCCCAGAATTGTACCCGGAAGCCCACATTAGAATAGTGGAAATCAAAACACACAGATCCCGGGAAAATTTACATACACCTTGTTCTTGAAGTGGACAAAGCCACTGAGTATGAATTACTCAAGCACCGAACTATACTTTTTGGATTTAACAAAATTTACACAAGGCCTTACAGAAGGATAATTAGGTGCTATAATTGCCTGGATTATGGCCACCTAGGCAAGACCTGCTCCTTTAGGAAGGTCTGTGGGACGTGCGGACATGGCCACCAGGAACAAGATTGCACTTCTAAGCAACTAGAGTGCATTAACTGCCTGGTTGCTAACAAAGACGGGGCCAACTTCAGACCTAATCACGCAGCCTACTCCACAAAGTGTCCTATCTACTTATATCACCTTAACCAACAACAAACTACTTAACAACCCAGACAATGAGCACACAAAATAAACCAACAAAGCACAGCCAACAAAGGAAAAACCAGGATCTCAAAAATACAACCATTATCCAAATCAACCTTATGAGATCAAGCGCACCTACAGACCAAATACAGATCATTGCTACTACACTTAACGTCAACATATTCATTATTCAAGAACCAATCCTTAACCAAAACAACAAATTACATTCCAAGTTCATGGACCTACTGGCTTTCGGGCAATAAAAAGGCAGGAATAATCATAACATCAAACTTAAACCCCATCCTACTCTGCAAAACTAGCTCGGCAATCGCTGTCAAGATTTCAGTAGGCCATAAACAGTTGACCATAGTCTCAGCCTATAGTCCCCCACTCAACCACAGATATCGAATTAACTCCACTACGCAAAACTCCATTGAAGATACTTTAAACGACCTAGAATCTATCCACAATTCTGGTGGCGCCGAAAACTATCTCATAGGAGCTGACCTCAATGCGCACCACCTGGTATGGGGTTATAAAGACAATGATGCTAGAGGAGAGAAACTGCTGGACTACATTGTCACCAACAATTTACACCTGCTAAACACAATGGGAGCCCCCCCCAACATTTTTGTCATCTACGCAGGAAGGGTGGCCGGACATAACATTAGCCTCCAATCCAGCCCTTGCCTTGGAATGCTCCTGGGAGGTCCTTGATGCCGAACCCCTCAGCGATAACGGGTACATCCAAATTAAGCTGAACAAGCCCACAGACATACTTACCTTTACAAGATTTAAAACTAAATATGGCAGCCATAAAAAACTCATTGAAAACCTTGGCTCCCATGTTCCTCACCTTATCCAAACACTCAACAACTGTTGCAAAGCCAGTCAACTTGACATAGCCACCTCCCATCTTCAAACCTTGCTCATTTCCTAACTTTGCGAAACCAAAGCTTATCGCAAAGTTAAGCACAAACATAACATCCTTCCTAATTGGTGGACTACCTCACTGGACATACGGAAAAAAGCACTCAACGCCCTCCGCAGGCGAGCTCAAAAAGCAGGAGATGCTGAGAAAGCTAAACTATTAATTACAAAAAAGCCAAAGCAAGCTACATTAAAGAAATCCGAACAAGGAAAAGATCCTGCTGGCGCCAAATTTGTACCTCCGCAGTCAATCCTTTTGGAAAAATTTACAAGGCCACGTTCAAAAACAGCTCTCCACCATCGTGCCTCTTCAGTACCGGAACAAACGCGGGGAACCCTATCCAAATTGCGGAAAGTATACTCCAGGAACTCTTTCCTCAGCAGACTACATCCACCTACCACTCTTGCCGAGCAGAAGATAACACAGGGCCAAACTTAAGCCCTGACGAGATCACCAGAGTTTTAACATCATTACCAAACGGAAAAGCTCCAGGTCCTGATGGCATCGACAATGTTGTCCTAAAAGAAATCCACAAACATTTTCTTGACCTCTTGACAACCTTCCTCCAAACCTGTTGGTAGCTCTGCCACTTTCCAACAAGCCTCAAATTCGGCAATATTATCCTTTTCCACAAAGAGGGAAAAGATAAACATCATGTCAGGTCCTACAGACCAATCACCCTCCTTCCATCCTTGAGGAAAGCACTTGAAAAAAATAACAACAATCAGGCTCACCTGTTTCCTAGAAAGCAACCATCTACTTCACGATGCCCAATTTGGATTCCGTCAGGGAAAGTCTGTGGACGACGCTTTACAACATCTCCTCCAGAACATCAGTCATGCCAAAGCCTCAGCAAAGCATTGCTGCATTATATCGTTAGATATCAAGGGTGCCTTTGACTCTGCTCCCCTTAATTCCATAAGGCAGGCAATGGATAATTACGGCTGCCCATCTACCATCCAAAACTTACTCTTTAGTAACCTGGAGGACAGAGAAATAGGCATCATGACCAGCCAGGGCTTGGCCAAGCAGAACGGAACCATTGGGTGTCCCCAAGGCTCCTGCAGTGGTCCCATCATGTGGAACCTCATAGCAAAGATCGAGACCCAAACTACCTTAGGCAAAGGTCTGCCTTAGGCAAAGATCGAGACCCAAACTCACTAGTCAGCATCCCGGACTTTGTTGATGACTTTACTTTTGTGGTCGCAGCAAGCAGCGAGAGGAAACTGGGTAGAATCTCCACAGAAGCCCTCAACATTTTCCGGCAATGGACCACTAAACATCGGCTGGAAATTTCAGTGGATAAGTCATCCTATATGCTACTAACTAAGCTACAATGCGGCCCTTAAATCTACTGGCATTCTCTCAAAATCAAAAGAGCAAAAACCATTAAACTTCTGGGGGTCGTTATAGATGAAAAATTTAACTGGTCACCCCATATTAAATTCCCTCAGGGGGTTTACTTTCTTTAAGTAAACACGGGTGTCACAATCCCGAGGTACCCCAGTGATCTTTCCTCTTCTCTTTCTTTTCTTCTCTCCTCTACCCTTCTGCTTTTCCTTCCTTTTCCCCCTCAATGTGGTTGCCTCTCATGAGGTTGAGGGCTCCCCTTGAGCAGCTGTCGCCGCTCTGTTGCTATGAGCTACTCTTGGGGACTAAATCACCCACGTGTTTGTCGTGCGTGGAGACCCGTGTCCCTGGAAAGGAGGGTCCTGGTAATTGAGGCCCCCAGAGACCAACACA
>JAPDSC010066503.1:0-10779 GCA_026290005.1 Latrodectus geometricus | reverse complement strand
TAAGGCCCCCAGAGACCAACACATTACTTTGGCCTCTGCTTCAGGTAAACGGGAGGTGTGTTGTGGTCCTCAGCACATCAATCGGCTTTATGGATCAAGCGATCGGTACATCTGCTGGATGACTCGTTAAGGGTGGAGGCCATCATAGGGATGTACTGTGAGCGTATAGGATCTGGCTAGCACTGGTGCAGCTGGTCTGCATCCCCTTGTTGGACTCGGTGGTGGGTGGTGCGGTCAGGTCCCGAAATTTTAAAAAATTCACTAATGGAGAACAAAAATTTTTCTTTTCTCCCTCGGGAGCACTTAGGAATAAATGAACATTCGAAATTTTTTCTGATCAAAAGAAAGGAGGGTTCCTTTGAAAATGTGTCCCCCTTTCTTATACATAAAGGAATATCGGGTTTAATTGGGGAAGTGAAAGATATCCGTAAGTTACGTTCTGGTGACTTATTAGTGGAGGCTGCAAACTCAAAACAAGCAGCATTGTTAATCAACATGCAAAAGATTGCAAATATTGAGGTAACTGTTTCGCCTCATGGTTATTTAAACTTTTCACAAGGTGTAATTTCCGCAAGGGATCTGTTGAACTCGCCGACGGATGAGATTCTTGAGAATTTGCAAAGTCAGAAGGTCTGTGCTGTTAAGCGCATTACTGTCAGAAGAGATGGCAAAGTTCTTGAAACTAAGCATCTCATTCTGACATTTGCGACACCAGACCTTCCAGACAATATTAAAGTTGCATACATGAATCTTCCCGTCCGGCCCTACATACCTAATCCCTTGCGATGTTTTCAGTGCCAACGTTTTGGGCACTCGAGAAATGCTTGCAGGGGCAATCTGACTTGCGCTCGCTGCGCAGCAGTTGGCCACGATAATTCGACCTGTACAGCAAAGGAGGAATGTGTCAACTGTCATGGTGACCATCCCTCCTATTCTCGTAGCTGTCCTCAATGGGTACTCGAAAAAGAAATAACCACCTTGAAAGTGAAAAATAAAGTTTCCTACCCTGAGGCTAGAAAAATAGTTACCTCTCGGACACCGCAATCTGGATTGAGTTATGCAGCCGCTGCAAGAAAGGTCACCAGAACTATTAGCACTCAAACAGATACTATGTCACTCCCTGTTACAAGATTACCCCAAACTAACATTGAAAGACCAAAATCTACATCTCCAATTATCAGAAGAGCTCCTTTGTCTAAATCCAGAGGAGTTAAATCCTCTAAATTAAAATCTGCAAAGGAGGGTTTCCGTAAATCCTCCTTATCCACCCGTAGAGCCATGACCCTGGAAGCTGATGCTGTCTCCCTTCATCCCTCGGACGATAATTTATCGTTCGAGGAAATGATCGAGGACTCGCCTTCCAGGGAGGAGCTTTTCTATTTAAAAAATAATTTCCTTTGTTTCTTGGAACTGCCATGGTTTAAGATCACATCTTGATGACATCAAGTCTATTTCATCAGCTTATAACCCCGCATGTATAGCACTTCAGGAAACTTTCCCGAAGTCTAACAATAATATTTCTATGCGTGGGTTTCAATGCTTCAGAAAAGACTGTGGTGACGATGGTGCAGTGTCTGGAGGTGTTTGTATATTAACATCGAATAACTTCCCCAGCACTGCCCACCCATTAAATACTACTCTACAGGCTGTAGCTATAAGAATACATACAACGTGCTTGGTTACAGTCTGTAGTTTATATTTGCCACCACACGATGCCATCCGCCAAGAAGAACTTGATAATCTTGTTGATCAGCTGCCAACACCATTTTTGTTGGTGGGTGACTTTAACGGCCATAATTCTTTGTGGGGAAGTAGTGATTCGAATTCTCGCGGTCGTCAGATAGAGCAGTTTATTTCTGATAACTGTCTCTGTCTGATAAATACCGACGAGAAAACATATTTCCACACTCCCACTAGAACATTTCATTCTCTCGATCTCGCCATTTGTACACCCTCACTTCTGCCATTGTTAAGTTTAACAGTGGGGAATGATCTGCATAATAGCGATCATTTCCCTCTTGTCATCTCCCAGGCTGGAGGTACTAGTGTAGAACAACGTCTACCTACGTACGTGTACAGTCGGGCAGATTGGCTTTTATTTACACAATTGGCAGTTGTTGATGATAATATGGTGATGATCAATGATATTGACAATGCCGTTAAAAATGTCACCGAAACAATTATAAGTGCAGCTGATACTTCTATACCTAAAAGTTCTTCTATAACAAAACGGCGTTGCAAACCATGGTGGAACCAAGAATGTCAACAAACATATAAAAAACAAAGGAAATTATGGGGGTTGTTTCGGAGGTACCCCACAACTTAGAATCTTATTGCCTTTAAGAGAGCAAAAGCATTAGCTCGCAGAGCTCGTCGTTGAAGTCAGAAGGAATCCTGGTCTCGCTATGTCTCTTCAATTACACCTTCCACATCCAGCAAGCAGTTATGGAGGAAAGTTAAAGCAGCCAATGGTATCTATACAGAATTTTCACTTCCTGTTTTGAAAACCGGAACTGCTATATACTCTTCTCCAATGGATATTGCTAACGTCTTTGGTGAAACATTTGCTAGCGTTTCCAGCTCTGACTCTTACAGTCCTTCGTTTTTAAGGACAAAGAGTCGAGCTGAGCAAACTTCAATACGTTTCAACCAAAGACAAGCTTTTCCTTACAAATGCGAATTTCGGATGTTGGAATTGAAGCGAGCATTACAGCAGGCTAACAATACCAGCCCAGGACCAGACGGAATCAGCTATCAAATGCTTCGACATTTAAGTCCAGTTTCCCTGTTGAACTTATTATATTTGTTCAATAGGATCTGGACTGAAAATGCATTTCCATCAATTTGGAGCGAAGCAATAGTGATTCCTGTCCTTAAGTCTGGTAAGGATACTTCGAATCCTTCACATTATCGACCAATAGCTCTGACGAGCTGTCTTTGTAAGACTCTCGAACGTATGGTCAACGCCCGTCTCGTATATGTCTTAGAAGAAAATAAATGTATACATGTAAATCAGAGTGGCTTCCGTAAAGGGAGATCCACTCTAGATAACATTACACACTTGGAAACCCAAATCCGCAACGCTTTTGTGCGGAGAAACCATCTGGTTTCCATCTTCTTTGACATCGAGAAGGCATACGACCGTACGTGGCGATATGGTATTCTCCGTAAATTATATGATTTTGGCTTTCGGGGTAATCTTCCGATATTCCTTCAGAATTTCTTACGCTCCCGAGTTTTTAAAGTTCGTATTGGACACCTTTTGTCCAGTACTTTTATTCAAGCCGAGGGTGTTCCCCAAGGCTCTATTTTAAGTCCAACAATTTTTAATTTATTCATCAGTCATATTCTTCATCTTTTATCATTTCCTGTTTATGGCACAATGTATGTAGATGACCTGCAAATATCTTGCCAAGGATCAAACATGCGATTAATTGAGAGGCAACTACAAACATCTGTTAATAGAATAGCTGCATGGTGTGCAGAGAATGGCTTTACATTATCTAGCAAGAGCTGTTGTGTCCATTTCTGCAAGAAGACCAGCATTCATAACGATCCTGTTATCAAATTGAACAACACTTCAATACCTGTAGTCAACGAGATCAAATTTCTTGGTGTGATATTTGACCGAAAACTGACCTTTCTTCCGCATGTTTTATATTTGCGGAAGAAGTGCGAGCGATCGCTTAATATCCTCAAGGTGCTTTCAAATACATCTTGGGGTGCTGATCGCTTGTCACTGCTTCTTGTCTATCAATCAATCATTTTGTCTCGTATTGACTACGGATGTGTTGTCTATGGATCTGCTAGGTCTTCTGTCTTACGCAGATTGGATACTGTACATCACTCTGCTTTGAGAATATGTTCAGGCGCATTCCGCACATCACCCGTCCAGAGTCTTTATGCCATCTGTCATCAATTGCCTTTAGACCTGAGACGGATGCAGCTGTCTCTCAATTATTACGCAAAGGTCATGTCTGACCTTCAACATCCTTTAAGTTCCTTGGCCATTTCTCCTGCATTAAAGAGACTATATGATGCTCGACCATCCAGCATCCAACCTTTTCTCACTCGAACTAAAGATCAACTCCATTTGACAGACCTACATGATGTCCGTTTTATTAAAACGGACTTACAATCACATCCACCCTAGTACGATCCACAGATAACTATTATTAATCCATTTGCTCAATATACAAAATCGGACACAACTTCAACAGTTTTTCAACAGCTTTATCTATCACATCGCTGTCAGTATTCATCATACACGCCTGTATTCACGGATGGTTCAAAAACTGCAGGACATGTTGGCTGTGGCATATTTTATGCTAATACCAGTCATGGTTACAGCCTCCATACGTCCTGCTCCGTCTTTACCGCTGAAGCTACAGCTATCCAGCAAGCCCTTCAGCTAGTGAATACAGAGCAGTTTAATAAAATCTGCGTGTATACTGACAGTTTGAGTGTATTAGAAGCGTTGGAAAACTATAATAATTGTCATCCAGTTGTGTCCAAGATTTTCGGAGCATTGGATTCCCTTGCTGGCAAGGGTTATAACATCATTTTCTGTTGGATCCCAGGTCATGTAGGTCTAGAGGGAAATGAAAAGGCAGATGCAGCTGCTAAAGCTGCATCGTCCGTACTTCATTCATCTGTCCCTCTTTTCGATGTGAGAAGGGTTGTTAAAATATTTGTTAAATCTCTCTGGCAGGAGTTATGGAGTATGCAGGTCTCTAATAAATTGTGTGCCATATTCCCATCCTTCATTCCATCTTCAGTTTTACCGATACGAAGAGCAGATGTTAGATTAACTCGCCTTCGTATCGGACACACACGTTTCACACACAGACATTTGTTTTTAAGTGAACTAAATCCATGGTGTGAAACGTGTGATGTACCATACTCTGTTTATCATATTTTAATTTCATGTCCTGATTTTAACTTCTATCGTTTTATATTTTTTCAAACAGATATTTTAATTATGTATGATTTAGTGGGGGAGCCACCCCACAGAAACCTTTTTGCCTTTTTAAAGGCAATTGGTTTTATTTATTTTATTTAAATAGTATTACATCACTTTTATGAATTTTATTTTTACTTTCATTTTACTAATTATATTTTAAATTTTAATCATATGATATACACTTGTTTTTTGTATTTTAACATTTTAACGTTGAGTTTGGGTTTTTAACAAGGTTTTAATTAAATATTATTTTTGGCGCAGCTTGTCCTTATTGGACTTTGCGCCATAAAACCCAACCCAACAACCCCATATTAAATAGCAAGGAGACAAGGCCACAAGAATCCATCAGCAGCTTATGCGTATTGCCGGGTCCACGTGGGGCTTTTCCCAACAACACAGGATTCATCTTTATAAAACCATAGCTGAAAGAATAATGGCACATGGAGCAATGATCTGGGGAAGGAACCTTCGTGTCAAAAATAGACACCTCCTTGACAGAATACAAAGGAAATTCCTCCTCAACATCACGGGAGTTTTTAAAACAACAGCCACAGCGGCACTGCAAATCATCACAGGAATCCCACCCCTTCAACTGACCATATAAATGGAAGCTGAATTCAAATCGCAAGTCCACCAAGCTAACCCGGAAAAAGTAGACAAAAGTTTCACGTCTATCCATCCACCCGGGGAAATTCAAAGTACACAAATACATCGAGGTAGGAACTGAGCAGGATGGGAAGCGGCTCCTAAGCGTCTGCCACGTTTACACTGATGGTTCCAAACTGGAAGGGAATGTAGGTGCTGCCTTTGTAGCCCTTACCAACAATGCTACTACACATAAGGAAATGTTTAAGCTAAACCCAAATAACTCTGTTTTTCAGGCGGAACTACTAGCCATCCATATGGCAGTCACTTGGGCCAAGTCCATCAATGAAGAGGTCACCATCTGGTCGAACAGCCAGGCAGCTCTCCTGGCTATTAAAAACCAAAGCACAACCAGCTCATTAGCCCCTAGTATACAAAATCAGCTCAATACAACTGACCAAATTTATCTTGGCTGGGTTAAGGCCCATGTGGGGCTAGAAGGTAACGAGTTGGCAGATAAGCTGGCCAAAGATGCAACTACCTCAGATGACCACACAATCGACCTACCAATCCCTAGGTCATTTCTCAAACGTGAGAACAAAACCCACATGATGCAAGCTTGGCAATCACTCTGGGACAAGGCTACAACTGGTCGCATTGTCCATGAGATAATTCCAAAAGTTTCTGCAGTGCAACGGTGAATCATGGTTTCATTCCTTTGAAAAATCAGTGTCACAAGTCACAACTTCATATTTAGAATCATGCTAATTAAATTCTATTATTAAAGTTAGTTAAAATTTTGAAGATTTCTAAATTTCAAAAATCCGAAATTGCTAACATCGATAAGAATGTTAAAATTATGCTGTTAATATGCTGAAAGTTTCTAAGGAATCTCGAACAATATTTAGGAACATGATGGGTTTCACTATTTATTTCCATACATTAATTTTCTTGAGGAAAATACATCAACTCCGTTTATTTTTCTATGTTCTAAAAATGTACAATGCTATGATTTGCCCGCAGTTCTGTTTTCTTATAAATTCTATAATGTATAACCTGAAACGAAATTTTAATCCGTTTCATATTTTATTTTAGAAATTACAACTTTATCTAATTGTTTCCATTTTAATAAACAAATTCCGCAATTTTGTTATTTTAAAATTATGATAAGCTGCATAACTATGTTTATACACATAACCTAAATGTCTGCAGCATTTCAAAATAAAATGTAGAATGCAAAGCAGCTTTTCAGAATATGATTAATATGCGAGAAACCATAATGAAAAGAACTTCGTTCATTGATTCTCTTTCATCCAGGATTTGCATGCATGAGATTTGTTTTGGTAACAATAAAGAATAAAACAGCAAAGCAGACCCTGGTATTTTTAAATATATATTCAGTAAACAGAAAATATTGTGAATAAAAAATTTTAATTACTGCAGTTAGTGTAACAAATATTTAAGTATTTCCGACATATTTATACTTACATTCAACGCATGAATTTATCAAAATTTCAACTGAATATCAACTGATTAAATATATTATTGAAAATTATATTGAATTCTAAACATTTTTCCTATTCATGTAAGCATACAATAAACTCTGGCATTAAGAAAAATTGTAAAAATTACATAAAACTGAAAAATGCTATGAAAATAAGGCTATGAAAATGTTATAAAATGATATAATTATGAAACCTCAATTTTACAGACTAAAAAAATATATTAACTTGTTCCCTTTTATTTTGTTTCGATTCTCTCTTTTCAATATTCTTAAATAATATCCAATATGAGACTAATTAAAGAAGATTAGAAATATCGATATCTACTTGTCGTTTTCCGATGGCACTGTATATGTTATTTATTCTGTCTCATAATTGAATCCATGGTTACATTCATACATTTGAGCATCCTTTGACAGATATATGTATATTAATTTTTACGAGATAACTAATTGATGATATTAGTTATCCAGAACAAATGCTTCACATCTTTTTTATGTGGAAGGGTCGATTTCCATCATATACCATAAATATATTTTTTGTCCCCTACGAGGAAATGTTAAAATCTTCTCCACATCTTAGAAGTCGTCTTTAATGATTGTCAAATTCTCCATCTAGAATACATAATAATAATCTTCATCCCATCAAAATAATTATAATTTGACTCCAGTAAATATAAATAAAAAATCGCCACCACTGATAAATGAGTGGTATAAAGTCGTCATTAGCCAGTGATAAGTAGTAAAAAGTCGTTTCCAGTGAGTGATAGATATAAGTCACCGCCAGTGATTAAAAGTAAAAATAGTCTCCAGTGATTAATGGAAAAAGTCGTCACCAGTAATTAGTAATGGAATATGCCGTCACGCGTGAATTTTAGTAATAAGTCGTCATCAATGATTAATGGCAGAATGTCGCTGCCATATACAAAGTTATCTCACCGTTAACATAGTTTTATTTTTTCTTGAAAATGTTTTTCCCATATTCTTGTAGAAAGAGCATCGCTTTGATCTTTTGATTATTATTATAAAGATTCATGGTTTTTAAAGAAATAAATATTTTTTTCTCACAACATTTAAGAGCCAGGTATAATTGGTGCATGAAATTATTAATTTCTGATATATCAAGCATTTTATTAACCTAAAATTATTTCAAAGTAACTTTTAAATCCAAGCAATACCCAAATAGCTTTTTTCTCGGTGACCATTTTGTTCCATCAGCAGAATGTTTAAATATCCTTATTGAATGAAATTGTGGCGGACATAATTTAAATGAAATAGATTAAAGTTTTGATTATCAGCCTGGAAGTGAAATTAAAGTGATTAAACGTGAATGAATGGTATTTGTTTATGGAGGGCGCTGCTTTCAAATTATTTTATTTGCAAATGAACCTTCCATCGAACATGAATTTTTGTTACAATAGAGCTTTGACACAAAGGAAAGATTCTCACTGTGAGATAATGTTTTTAAAATGTTTTAAATATTTTATATATATGATTATATTTTGTTTTGCAAACTACTCTTTCAGAAGAAAGTTTACTGTAGAACCAATTAAAGTAATATTTTGATAAAAATAGTAAATTACAAAAAATTCCCTTATTTTAAATTAACTAGCAGAAAGCATTACTTTTTTTATTTCTTGTTTTCATGCTTTTTAAAAAATCGAGCTCAGAAAACAAATTTAAACTAAAAAACATTGTAAATAGGTAAGGAATTCTTAATATTAGAAAGTTCTTTCTCATTTACAGTATTTTCATATTCTAGACAATTTAGAAAATTATTTAATTTTGTCTTGTATAACTAAGAACTTAAATTTCTTTCTCTAATTCCTATTGAAATATAGCAAAATTTAAAAATAAACTACTTGCTGAAAAATTCTAAGAATATTTTGCAAAAGAATAAACTGTTTATAACAAACGTAAATGCTGTGAAAATATTTATTTATTGAAGAGCGCAAAATACCTATTTCCGTGATCTTGAAAAATTAAACATATTCTTTGACAAAAAAATCATAAAATTTATCAAATTTTTAAGCAATAAGTCCTTAAACAAAAGCACATAATGTAAAAATATTGAAACATTGATAGTGACTGTTTTTGTCAAAGGTGTCAGTAAGTCCAATATACTTTATCAAATAAAATTAGTATTATGTATTCGAAACGACAGTGTTATTGTCAATACCTTTCGATGTTGATAGAAACAAGGTAATCATTTCTTTCTAAAATTTGCTTCCTCAAAAATTTTACGTAATAACTTATTTGATAAAAATTTTATTATGAGATTTAATTTGTACGAAAATGTATTGCTCTGTAAGAAAGTATAAATGGATATAATTGCAGTGGGGAAAAAAGCAGTTAAAAATCTTGAAAAACTATATTATATTTTACAAACTGAAATAAGACTAGTAAGTTTATATTGTGAGAAATGAATGCTACGTAAGAAAAATGTAGTAATTTGAATAGTGATTTTGCTTCTATTTGAACGAAAAAATTGTAGTAGAAAAATGAAGCTAAATTTTTGAAAAAGCATTCTGTAGGTTATTTAAAAATAGACCATCTATTTTTATTTCATTAAATAATGATGAGAATTATAATAATTCTATTAATTAACGTAATAATACTGATAAATAATTTTTATTTACTAATAAATATTTTTTAAACTCTTTTTTGGAAATCAGAAAAATATATATTTAGGAAATAAAAGTTTAAGAATGAATACTTATACATTAAATATTTTTTTGTTAAAATTCTTGAAGTGAATTGACCGCACATTTATGTATATTTTCTTGACACAAAATAAAATAAATAAAATCAGATTATATATTTCACCTTATTTTTTAAATAATTTAAATGCTACACTAAATCAGTGGTGTAGAATGCAATTCAAAATTTTATTGTGAAAATAATATGAAAGGATGACAAGAAATATACTTAAGAAATAGTCATCTTTATTTCCGAGTGCAACTTATGTATGATACATTTTTCTGAATTATTTTCTGTACATTTGCCTTTAGAAACTCAAACGTGCCAAATAATAATATAAACTCAATAAAATATAAATAATATAAACTCAACAAATTATATAAAACAATTTTTAAGGTACAATAAAATTTAACTTGTTTGTACACTAGTTAGTATATAAGGATTCCTTATGGCTGTGTCAATTTTACTTATATAATTTCGCTTAATTAAAAATACTCAGTTTCTTAAAAATCAGTGGCATACATTTTATTTGTTGCCGAAGACCCATTTGTGTAATATTTATCAGTATTTTTATTAATGTAATCAAAATCACTGTCAGGAGCTGATTATTTAATTGAGAGACGTGGATTTCTGAAATGGTAAAACAAAGTGTATTTTATTTTTGCGGAGAATATTCTGGAATCGATTTATCGTACGGTACAATTGTAATAACATTTTAAGTAATTTTTAAAAATATCGCTAAAAATTTTTCTTTCACAAATTATATTTTTAAAGCCAATATAAATTTAAAAGTATAAGCAGTTTTTAAAATACGTCATGTAAATTCTATCATTTGTAGGAAATAATATATGAAACGTTTAACAAATAAGTGTAAATTACAGCTTTCGAAAACATTAGAATTTTAGCACATGTATTTTCGATTGGAATAAAAAAAAATCGTTAACTGGGAATAGAAGTTGCTTCTAAGGGAAATTAATAAATTAAAATGTAAAATTAAACGGTATAGACTAACAAAATTTCAAAAAGTATC
>JAPDSC010066488.1:0-28411 GCA_026290005.1 Latrodectus geometricus | reverse complement strand
GAAGCTGATGAAATCTAACTGAATGAGACAGGCTTGAGATTCTGACCTTTGAATAGTATAAGTGCAGCTATCAGAGGGATAATCCTCGTCAGGAAACGTAATTCTTCCAACTCGACTGCTCACTGTTTGAGCACAAGAGGAAATTCGAGTAGCAGCTGAGGAAACAAAATATATGATAATTTTGGATCATTATGTTGAAGCTCACACATTATTTTATTCATTTATTTAATAAAAATAATGGGGAAATGAATCATATGTAACAAGTTATGAGTGAATGCGAAGAGGCAATACCTTTTGAATGGATCAGTCATCGAATAAGACCAACGAAACATTTAAGAGGCCATGTCAATATCAACGCTGCAACCTCATGTCTACAACACATTATTTATGTCTATCATCTGAGGGTGAATATTTATATGTACGTAAAGCCATTAAGTAACGCTATTTCCAGGTTAAGTAAAATCAGGCGAGATTAATTTATTTCTCAGTAAGATTTTGAGCTTTCAGTTGTAATAACGAAGAGTTGATTTACATTCTTAGAACTAATAATTTCTATAAATGATTAATTCTTATATTCTCTGAATATAGTTAGTGACAAATTATTGCTCAGTAAAATGTATAAACCAATATAAAAATATCAAAATATTAAACGAATAATTTTATATTTTTTAAGCAAAAGTCACTATAGACAACATTATATACTAGCAAAGGTTAACAATGGACTTGAATTAATGCGGTTTGATTTTCACTAATTATAATTTTAAGCAACTTCAAAGCATTTTTTAAAATATCAGATCCTACCAAAAGTGAAAACGCATATTGTTCTTCTTTTTTTACCAGTGCCGGGCACTGGATGATTGACCCTTCGCCACAACAAGGTAGAAATTTCAACTCATTGAGCTTTACCCGGTGGGCACCTGTGAACTAAGTCACGAAGGCGAGTAGCATTGCCCACGTCAATGGTATAAGTGCAGCTATCAGACCCGTTCTAAGCCTATTGTAACTGTCAATCATCACCATCTTATATTACATACTTATTTGTTCGACGTAATTTTCATGGATTACTAAGTATTTAGCACTTTGGTTGAGGAAACATCGAATTCCGTCAGAGAAAAATTTTCTCACATTCATCAAAATACAATGAAAAGGCATTCTTGATTTCCTAATCATCGTCTTATTGCGAACCATGAATATTTAATTGCTGAAATAGAAAAAAGTGAAAAATGTAATTATTGAAACAAGGAAAGAAAAAAGTTACTCGTTGTCAGTTGAATAGGGTGGAAGGGAAAATAGGATGATTGGTGAGGAAGCTGAAAACTCAATGGTCTTTAAGCAATCTCGGAAATGTGATTGATAGGATCAGAAAAAATGTATTTCTTAAAATAAAGTGAACCAACACTTTTTCTTCTGAGACTTTTACCGAGTATTTTCTTTCTGGACTCTCAAAGTTGAGTCAAGAAAGTGACTCGTAATTTATAATTAATTAATTACTAAATAAGTAGCGGTTATCTCATGATGTTACATGGAAAATAATCAATGAGGTGTGATCTTTTCCCATTCTAATGAAAGTAGCCAACTAGAACTATGTTTTCACACTAAGTTTCCTTAATAATTTTTAGGATCGTGGTGTGTATTTACATTTAATTTCCTGTTACAACTTGTGAAATAAAACTTACCCTCATCAGCGTTTAGCATAGCAAACATGTTTCGAGAACTCATTGCTTTTTCCTTTCCGAGACTGTTTGTTTAACTTACAGTTGTAACCAAAATTGTGGAAATTTTTTTTAGACACTTTCAAGATTACTTAAATTTTATGTGCTTATAATGGAATATATTAATTTACAGTAAATTACAATCAAATAGCAAATTAAAGGAAATATAATGTATAATTTAATAACAAATTAGGATTAAAATATTTATATAACAAAAAATTTACATTACAAATCAAATAATAAAATATTTCTTAGATTTCATTGAATTTCAAAGTCACACTTACGCAATTAATACTTAGTAGGATAATTGTTATTTTTAATATCGCTTCACAGTGTCTCTTTATCGAGCAAACTAGTGTTTGTAATTCATTCTTCTTAATCATATGGTGCCAAGAAACAATTATAACCTTAATATGTTGCGTTTTACTTGATGTACATATTTTTCTTACAAAGATTTTCAAACGCTGCCATAAATTTTCAATAGAATTCAGATTAGGGTAATAAATGCAAGCCTTTATTGATAAGTAATATTTTAGTATTATGCCTGAATGATAAGTAATACTTCATTAGAGGGAAAATTCCAGAATAATATCAATGTATTCTTTTGCATTCAAAATGCCATCAATCACTTGAATATGTTCTAGTGTATACTGTGATTGAGTCTAGAGACACTTTTTCTTTTCTTCCGTTTAATTATAACAGCTTACCTTTTGGTTGGGGCACAAGAAGATGTAATATCACCATACACTAAATTTCTGAGTTCATGAGTTTGTGTCGGTGCTTTGTCTACATTCTTCAATACCACAGTCACAGAACGATATTTAATATTTTCAATATTCCAGTATATCAATGATTGATAATTTGTTAATCCTCTAAAAAAAACTCATATGATAAAACATGTTAGTGAGAAGTGTTGTTATCATGATTTAAAAAGATGATGCAATCATTTCACGTTTTGTCGAGTCACAATTATTACATCATAGTTCGGCTTAAAATATATTGATTTCACTCTACATATTTAATTAATTGTGTATCTACTTTATTATTAGTACAATTATATTAATATATTATTCCAAAATCAATAAATGAATCAAACTTTCAGAGATAATAGAAAATAATTTTAAAATAAATAATAAGCAGTAATGGATTTTAATATAAGAATTCATTGAAACTAATACTGCTAAAAATCATATAAAAATAAATTAGAAAACTTTTTTTATCAGCCACTAAAACAAATTATAAATATTTTGCATTTTTCTATATACACACCCCATCATGCACCAGATCATGATACACGAATGAATCTCGAGAAAAACCAATTTCTCTAATAAAAGATCCGAATAAGAAATTTGGTCTTACGGCAGTGAATTATTCATACACTACTGATAAAAAATTTGTGATCCTAAATACTATTTCCTAACATATTTACGTACTTGAACTGTTATCATTTTCAATGCTAAATAGTTATAAATGTTTAATGAAAAAAAAAACAATTCTCTGAGAGCATTGCTTACCTATTTGTGTTTTGTTTGAATCTCCAACACAAGAGAAAGGCAGTTGTTTCACTTCAATAGAAAAGCCTTTCTTTTGATGGAAAGTACTTGAGAATTTGAAGACGAGCTTATCAGAGTTTGTTGGGAAGAATACAAACTCTAAAACAATAAAACATATCAATACTTAGTTATATCTACAATTTTCTTTAAATATAAAATGTTATTCTAATTACATCTCATTATGTAACACAAAGCTATACGTTTCGTAAGAAATTCCACAAATAAATATTATTTAGTATCATTAGAACTGTTCAAATCAAATTTTTTTTTCAATTTTTAAATAGAGGCCTTACATATAAATATATAATTCAAATAAAGTATTTGAGAAAATAGGTAATAACGAAGATTTCCAATTTAATAACATCACAAATTTTAATTGAGGAAAATTTAATTTCTATGAGAGCGTTTAATTAATAAAAGTTAAATTTATAGACAATTTACATAATATAGCAAAATGAATTTATAACAGATATCTACATAGGAACAGGAGAAAACGAAATCTATGCATTACTCAATGGGTATTGTTTACTCTTACAATATTTTTTATAAATATATACTGTTCGATAGCATAGTTATTCTCTTTATTTTATTGGGTATCAGAATACATTAAGGATCTCTGTTGATTCAGGAAAAAGAGTATTCACACATGCATTATTACATTAAATAATATGAATAAATTTCTAAACATGCACATAAATTAGAAAATGCTGAAATATCGAACTTCTAAACTCATTCCCATAAGCGCTTGGTACCGTCAAAAGGACATCATTTGATTAATAATGTGCAACAGGTAATGTGCGCGCTGTAAAATTATACAAACATATGAACAGAATTAACTACAAATTTGCAAATTAATAATTATGTAAATAAGAGAGTATTATTTACATAAAAAGAACTTAATATAAATAAGATAGTATTAAGTATTGGTATTAAAGTTGTAATTAATTATTGCTATAATATTTTGTTGCTATGACTGTTTCTAAGGTAATATTTTTTGGGCGTATTTCAATTTCAAGTAATTTTTTTAAAATTTGTTTCGTACAGAAATTTCAAAACTCAAATCTTTTTCATCATCGCCAAAATCTTGCCTTCTAACAAATGACACAGGGAGACAGAGAAGATAAAGACTTGGTGAGCTTGCCTTGGTTACCAATCGCAGAAGGGTGCCAAATAGTTCCAAGAACACAAGATTTTTGAAAAATAATAATTTTACTTAGTTTAGCTCTTTCTAAAAAGTTTGTTCTTCTAATCATAAAAAATATTTCTATATGATAAAATATTTCTGTCGTGTTAATATTTCAATTTGACATAAGTACCACTCAAAAACAAAGCCACATAAAACAAAGTTGGTAGCGGTTTCATAATTGCGAGATAGTAAATAACAAAAAAGTTTCAAAAAGGAAGCCGGAAAAGCTGTTGAACATGAGAACTATGATAAAAAGATCGTGATAGAATGGAAGAAGAGCGTTGAATTCTTGTGTTTCTACTTCCATCCAAGTTCTGTTCCTGTAACGGAAGATAGTGAAAGGCTGTTTGGCATATCATGAAGGACAATATTGATTTTAAAATAAACGGTCTTGTATTAAAATACGAGAAATTTTAGGAATGTTTGTTAATTCAAAGACTTGGTGAAATTTATTGCAAAGAAGATTTGACTTACACATTTTAGGAAATGTTCCAATTAATATCTTTTAAATGATTAATTTAATGATTAAGGATTTTAATCTAAAATACTGGTCCATTACTCTAAAGATTATTGAGCACTCTAACGTATAACTATAGTGCACATTAAAAAAATTTTTTGAGAAAAAGTTAATCCAAATCGCGATGAATGAGAAAAATAATCAATGCATGAAATGTTTCTTCTAAAACTTGATGTGTGTTGTAGAGACATGTAAAAGCATTTAACTTTTTTTCGCTAGGTAATAAATTTTCGAAAATTATGGCGAAATTCTCAAGGTCTAAAAAGCTAGCACAAAAGCAAGCTAGTGTCAACTGGAGCATAAAATTCATAAATTGGTACGCTTTCTACTATTATGAACGTATAAACACAGTGAGAGTATCTAAACATATCCAATGTAATATAAAAGATTTTCAGTTGAAAACAAAGAACATGAAATATGAATTAACTTAAATGAAATAATTCAGTATTATATCACTCACAAATACTGTAAAAGGATTTATATAGATTTGCAGATCACACCTGCAAACTGAATTCTCAGCTGTGGTAGAGGAAGCTCTATTTGAACAACCGGTTTTCTGCATAGTGATACTACTGATCGGAGGGAAACGGAGGACTGAAGACATTTTTGTTGAAAAATATTACAAGTGGAATATATTTAATAAATGAAATAAACAAAATATAAGGGAGAGATTTAATACCTGAGGAAGCATTATAGTTAGAAATGAAGGAATTATCCATCAAACTAAAATAATAAAAACTGTTTTGAATATTCATGATGACATGATTGCCTTCAATTTCGCTATACAATTTCGATACATGATATACTCGATTTTTAAATGCAATATTGAATTTACACATAAAATTATTCCCTGTAAAATGCTTAAAATTTTTGTATTCTTGTAAAATATTCTGTATAATATTAAATAGTTATAAAAGGACTTATGAAGTCTAACACACATCTTGAATATAAATAATTTTTCACCGTAAGTATCATTATGAGTTAATCAACTCAGCAAGCATTGTTTGAGTAAGAAGCACATGATTTTATTTGTATATTTTTTATACTTTTCAGTTAGTAATCTTTTTTTCAAATAAATGAAACTAGGTTAATGATAGTTTATACATTACTTTATAATTTTATTTTCATTAAAGAAAAATTCTTTGACTTGACAGGCTCATTCGTATGGGCATAAAAGTTATAGGGACCGATTTTATTTCAAGTTTGAGAAATGCCTGTCAGTCAATTTAAAAGCTTTCTTTAATAATCGCTAATACCCCACCCCCAAAAAATGAAGCATTACATTCAATTAATATTTATATCAATACAATTCGTAAAGCATAAGCATTTATTTATTTCAAATGGCCAGGCAAATGGTTATGACACCATTATGTCCCGCCATTTTCTAACAAGGGGCGGAAGTCATTGCTCTTTTACGTGGTAGGGCACCTAATTGGGCTTGCCAGTATGACCCTGAAAGTGGGTGGTGTTCGTCATTTAGAAGCAGATCCAAGCAGACAACCTTCAGACATGGCCTGTCAACCCCAGAGATACAATTTCAAGTGGAGGGCATTGTGACCACGATATATTTCTCAACCATTAGTAAACACGACTGATATTCGGTTGGTAATGGACTCGAACTCTCTAACTTTCGATGACGAGAACGATGCCAAGCAGCGGTGAATATCATTAGGGTTTTATTACATTTAAATAATATTAATTACTTGAAAAGAAAGACTTGTTTAGTGCAAAATTACTTTAATTCAAAGAGTTAAACTGTTCATCATTACACAAAACATTTTTATTACAGTAACACTGCATCTATTATTTCAATAACATTGAAGTTTTAAAATATTTTTTCAATATTGCTTTTATATTAACTAGAATATGCATTAATTTACTTGTATTTTAAATAATACTTTTCTATGACTATTTAATATTCCTCTGAATAATTATTGTTTTACCAAATCAAAAGGAAGATCAATTTTACTGTTAATAAACAGAAGTATTATGATTTGCAGACTAGTTTAATTACTTTATAACTTCGGTAAAGGCAGTGTTTGAAAAAAAATAGTCGTTAGCTTTGGTCATATATTTGTCAACAGGTACAGCAATTATTATGGGACTTTTTAAACAAGGCTTATTAGACATTTTTTATTTTTGTTGGATGAGTCTTGTTCATTAGATTTTACTTCATGTGACTTTTTCCCAAGGTCAGATGAAATATACTTAATAAACGTTATGAAAAAAATACAGTAATTTACTACTAAGCACATAATTTCATTAATTTTGTTAGATAAATTCAAAGTCAAGGTGTTAAAATATTAGCTATAATATTTCTATCTCTTATATATTAAACCAATATAAATTTGCTGTATTCTGTTATGATTAAAGAATTGAAAACATTTATGTAAAGTTGCTTTATAGTTAAAATTTTTAAAAATAATAGTTTTGAATTTCTTTCAAGGAACTAATTGATACAAAAGTAAGGAAAAGTATATAATATTCTTTCCATAGAGAGGTGTGCTAGCAGAATTCTTAACCGGTGTTACAAGAGAAGCTGAGCAATTCACTGCTATAAGCAAATTTTGCGAATTCGATTCACAGTAGTTCTAATAATATAAGCGATAAGAAGGTAAAATTTTAAAGTTTAGATTTAATCAATTTTGGAAGAAAATTCATTTTTCTTTATAAATTAAATATATTTCAAAAGCTAAAAATTAAGACGACTTAATTGAAAAGACGCTTGACGTTAGAACTGTGATGAAATTATAAAAACAAAATTTTTTCACCAGATTTTTAATTTTCAGCAATATTTTTGCGAATATGCTAAAATTTGAATTGCATTTATTTCGCAATGTTATATGTAAGTCATAGCGTATTAATATAATTAAAATTAATATTTATCCCTGTGTGATTGTAATAAAATCTAATGACCAATAGAAACGTATTTTTCTGTTAAAAAGTATTGTTCTGTACTTACTCTTTGATCCAGGAGGCAATTCTCCGCATAATTTAAAGTGCTTGTCACCATTCTGAATTTCGAAGTAGTCCTCCGAGCATTGCGTGAAAGCCATCTTCTCCACCTCGAACCAGTCCATGGTCAATTTCACCTCGCAAACATCTTTGGAGAAGCGCTCCACTACATATCGACACCTGGAGTACCTTGGGTACTTGTTAGGGTAGTTGGGGGAGCGGATGAATCCGTATTGTGATCGGATGGTTACGTTGCATCCTGCTGAAATCAAATAACCAAATGTACTAGACAAGATAATAGAAAGAGAGAAATATTGTCATTAAAATGATTTAGTTATCTATTCTGTTAAATTCATCAATATATCTTAAGCATTCACCAGAAAAATAATTCCTCATTCGATTTTATTTTATAAAAATTTAGCAACTCAAATATGTAAACTGTTCTTAACCGTAAATCAAAATGAATTTTTATAAAAAAAATATCAAAACGTAAGATTCTAAAAGATTGTTCATTTTCATTAGAAAATGAAAAATGTTCCTTATACTCTTTTTTTTAAATCAATGATTTTTTTTTTGGAAAACATCGGTGTATTATCATAAATGTGTTAGTATATTCATTTTTTAAAGTAATTCAAAACAACTTTAGAAGAAAAATACGTGTGTTTCATGATAGCACTGTTGAAGTTTGTTCTCTATTCTATTCGCATAATAGTTAAGTCTTTATGCTCTTTAATTGAGATTAATTTATTGACTTTAAATGCGCATTGATAATATGTTTACTTATTCTTCTCTTCTACTTTATTTTAAAAAGATTGAAATATCTTACAAACACATTTCGTAAAGATTTTACATCGTTAGTTCTATTTTTAAAGATTATTTACGTCTTGTTCTAAAATATTAATAAGGAAATAAAATGTTAAAATTATCATTATGTTGTTTAAAAAATATTATAAAATTTCATTCCATAATATTATTTTTTCAAATATTTTTTACATGTGTTACCCTTTTTAAAGGTACTTCCCTTTTACTATATAAATGGTAAAAGAGAAGTACCTTTAACCATTTATAACAAATGCTTGCATTTACATCTGTTTTCAAAAATGAAAGGAAATTTAATCATCGGATTGTATGATCATTATTCTTGTGTCCTTGTAGTTTTGACATAAAATTGAAAGCTTTGACATAAAATAAAATTTAAATCGGTTGTGTAAACAAATGGAACAATAAATGCATAAAAAAAAGAAAGTGTAACATCTGTTTGAGAAGAAAGCAAACTATTTGACAAAATAATATAAAAAAATTACCGTCCCATGTTTTTGTATGTAGAATAATCATTTTAAAGGAAATACTGCAATAAAAATATTTTATATTGAAAATATTTTTACCAGTCCATGTTTTTCATGTTAAGCAATCGTTTTTAAAGGAAATAATCGGAAAGAAAACATTGGTAGACAAAGCAATTAACCTTAAAAACAGAATAATTTTTAAAGTCAAAATGCTAGACAGTAAATTTGACCTTATTTATAAATTAGTTTCATTATATTAAATTATTATATTATCGAGTGTTTTAATAGTAAAAAAAAAGAATTTAGTAAGATAATTGGTTCACATTATTTGATGAAATGTATACGCATTCACATCTTCAGAAAAATTCATCTCCTATTTTTTATAATAAAAGCAAGAAATAAAATATAAAATCAAAACTTATTTTGGCAATCAAACTTAGTAAAGAGAATAACTTATTTTTGAAATATAATATATTCTCATAAAAATAATATTTATTAACTGGAAGAAAAAAAATACATGAATTAATAGTTATCATATTTTCTTAGTAGTAGCTTTTCCTTCGTGAGTAATAAAACTTTAAACTAAATGAAGAAAATAAATATAAAGTTTGATGTGAAATATATTTTCAGACTAAAAGCGTTAATAAGTGATACACACATATTTCGTTAAGGAGGAAATAATTTTTATATATTGAATGTAATAACGCATAAAAATTCAATAGTAAACTATTTCAATTGATGATAAAATTTTCTAAATTTCTTTAAAAAGAAAAAATTTCATTTTAAAAATGATAGTTTTACATAAGAAAAATTCTTAAATTTTATTTATTGCGAAATTGAGGAAAATATATAAATTATTTATTATACCAAATAAATAAAGTACTTAAAAATAAAAAATATTTTTAAGAATAACTAAGAGCAAATGGATTCAAAAATATATTAGACTTTGAATAATTAAAATAAATTACTTACAATTTGTGTTTGAATTCCGCTCAGGACCTTCATCCTAATAAAAAGCAAAGATTATGATTTCTAAAATATATATGGATCAGTATTCATGTACATAAATAATTAGAAATAAGGATTACAATATTATTAAATAAAGTCCTTTCGCCAATAATTGTTTCGGATATTATTTTTTATGTGTGTCAAAACATGTATGGTGAATAAACATATAAGGAAATACTCACTGAATTTCCCAGATTCAATTGTTGAATATTTTATTTGTTAGTACCTAATGTTTTTTTTCAACGATTACGATATTAAACGCAGATAAATCAATATTATTAGAGCATTTTGTTTACTAGTCAGTATTTTTATAGACATTCAGAATCAGTATTAATAGTATCTGCAACAGATTGGTAACCTTGTGGATGTGTATCATACATTACTTGAAACAATTCGATATTCATGATAGTACATACAGATTAAGGGAATAGAGACCAAGCTTTAATTATTCATTAATTGTACATCATTTAAACACATTTAACAAAAGATTTATAAAATATAACGATTCCTGTAACACAAATGAAAAATTTAAATTATACACGTATTATATATTTTTAAACTTTTAATAAATATTTATAAATAACGTAATTCAATAAAAAAATTTAAATTTTGATATGAATTTTGTTCTTTCCTGCACCGCTCTACTAATATGGGATCATTAAGTAGAAAGATGCTTAGGAGGATGTAGAAAGCTATTGAAAATTGTATCGCCATAATGTACGTGTACCGTAAATTGTCAATTTAGAGCGTAGTATCTCATAACATATATATGATTCTACCTCTTAAATATTAAAATTATAAATATATGATCTCAAAATACTTCTCAAAATTAATAAAATAAAATAGTAGTTCGTCTGACTGACATAAATTTGTATATAATTGTTTTAGATCTAATGGACTAGAAGGTCATGAGATTTTATGAATATCAGCCGGCAATTCCGAATTCTGCTGGATATACTGGATAATTTTTTTTTAATTTCTAGTATTTGTTATATAATTATAATAAAAAGAATTTCCTGTTCCATTTCATAAAGAATAAGCTTTTTCAAAGATAACTTTAAGGGGTTCACTGTTTGTCAATAATAGCATTATATCAATTGATAGTGATGTCTCATTAAACGAAACTCGGTGATCTATTTTGTAAAAAAATTTTTCAGTTTTCTCAAAATTTAATCATTGTATATTAATTATGAACAGAATTTCGTTTAGTGGAAAGAGTTTCTAAGGATTAATAAAAATTCAGATTTTATTCTCTACTTTCAATCAAGAACATTTGGTATTCGTTGTAAGATTTTAACTTTCGCATTTTCTCCTGCAATATCCGCTCCAGATGCTGACTTTTCTTATTCCAAAAGTAAAATTTAAGCACTTCTAATTTATAATAAAAATAATTATAAACATCACAATTCCTTCTCAATATTTCGATTATTTTATTAGATGTTAATTAAATGCAATCATTTTACTTGCTTTTATCTAATATAGAAATTCTTCCCCCACAAGGGATTCTCTTCGAAACTATTCTTCAAAACTGTGAATGTCTTTCAAAAATAGCAAATTTATGCGCTCTCCTTGTACACAAAAGGAAAGAAGGACTTATTCTTTTATTAATATGTAACGAATAAAGTTTTATTTCCAGTAATAGCACAATGAGTTAAATATTACTAAAGTCATTTATTCAAAAGGAAAAATATAATGCTTATATATTATGTCATTCTATCAACAATTTATTGACCGTTAATTGTTTTATTTCATTCGCAGTCATTGGGAAAACCAGGGGAATAAAGTTGAATAATAAATCCTTGTGTGAAATTTTTATCTTAGATTGCATTGAAATGTTTGAAATCGAGAAGAAAAGCACGGTATCTTTTGAAAGAAAATAAAGTATTTGTTTTCCATTTCATCTATTAGAAAATGTGAACTCTTTGTTAGCAATAGGGATCGAAAACAAATAGCCATTGATATTGTGGCGAAGGAGCACTGAGCGTCTGAGAATGGGGGTGTTGGGTAATTGCTCACCTAATGAGAGGAAACAATTATTCTTTAAGGAGGAGTAAAACCAAGGACAAATGTTAAAGCCATTCTCTTTGGCAATTGGAGAGAAGAAGCAATAGATCTCTTGCGTTTCTTTGGGCTTTCATCGAATTTAAACGTGGTTCCTCAAAGACTTTATTTCACAAGAAAATAATTGTGACTCGCGATAATGAAGCTTTTAATCAGAATGAATCCCCAAACATAAACCATTTACTTTTCTTTTTCGGCAATTGAATGTTTCAAATAAATCGCAATATTAACTTCTCTTCGCAAAAAATCTTAGCAATCTAAGAATTTCATACCCCTTTGGAATTGTAATGTAAGACTGGATTTTAATTTGTATTTCTCAAAATTTCAAGAAAGTTTTTTGATTTATTTATTTCAAATAGTAAACTCTAGATGTATTATTTTGAAGATATTTAAAAGAAATTCTAAAGATTAAATGATCTTTGGGAAAATAGAACTTTAAAAGTATTCGTATAATTATAATATTTTACGCTTTTTTTGAAAAAAAAATTAGATATATTAAACAGTTTTTTCAAAAAATATTAACTAATAAAATATTATATATTTATACTTAAAAAAGTCGTTACCATTATCATTTTTTGCAACTATTTTTTAGTATTTCACATTATATTGTAAAATATGGTTAAGAACAAAGTGTAGATTTTTTATGCAATGTATAATAAATTACAGTATAAGCTTTGCTTCGAAAATTTTTTAGTAAAACTTATAAATCAAACAAACATTATTTTCTGGTATATATATATATATATATATATATATATATATATATATGTATGTAAAAATGTAAAAGATTATAAAACTAAAGAGTATAATTATTCATCTTTTTAGCTTCAAATTGTAGAATATTCATATTGTCTTTTAAAGTAAGTTTCTCATAAGAAATTTCCTTTTTGAAGTAAATGCAAATGTTTCAACTTTGTATTGAAATAAAATAGAATTTTCACCAATCAAAGAGCAAATTTATATTATTTATGTTTTCAAGAAAGATCTTTGAAAAAAAAAGATTAATATACTTTTCATTTTTCTCCCCAAAATACTTGATAACAAAATTTATTGTTTTCACTCATTTGAAAGATTTGAAAACAGTATTATCTACTGTATTATTTTCATAACATTCAATGGGATTCAGATTTATTTCCTAAAATTACTAAATAATTCTGTTTCGAGAGCCACAAAAAGTCTATGGGATTTAATAGTCTTTTAATATTTGAAAGACTTTTCGGTACTTAATTATCAGGTCAGAACGAAACATGATATTCTCAGTAAATTTCTAATGTATCACAGGAACAGAAAAAATATTCTGAAGAACTATTAAAAATGCTAACTTCTCTAACATTCGATCTATTCATGTAACTAAAATTGATTCTTCAGAATAAAGTGAAGGTGGAAAACACACTCAAAAAATGCTCCCATCATCCAAAATTAGATGAATATTAGGATTTAATTAAAATTTTTGAAAGTTGATGCAGTGTTATTTATTCCAAAACAAAATCACAAAAATTGATTTTGTCTAAACTAAAGAGGAAAACAAATTCATTTAAATCAGGAAGAAGCACATTTTCATGAGTAATTTCTTCAATGATACGAAAAATACATTGCTAGGAGCCTTATTTTAAAATTTTCAAAGGTAAATATTGAGTACTGGCTGAAATTGTCAAAAGACATTTTTGCATCAAAGAAATCATAAATTACTTAACCTACAATAGATTTCATGGTATCAGACCTGAACAAAATGACAAGATGTAAAGGAATAATGGAAACGATAGTCGGTCACATTAAAATACACTAACAATAACTAAATAAAAAATAGATAAGGAAAAATTTTGATACAATGCATTAAAAGATGATGCATTTAAAAATGTAAATTTTAGTTACATTTGTTACAGCATAGAGAGAGAGAGAAATAGCAAAATGAAACTAATAAGATATTTTATATTGTTACTAAAACGTTATATTACATTGTTATACTATTGTAATAAATACTCTTTGCATTTTTGAGATCGAATAAGTGGTTGTTCAGTCAATTTAAAAAATTGTACTTTTATATTGTTAACAAATATTAACAAATTGGTATAGAAATATTTTGGAAGTATGACTTTTAAGGCGTTCAACTATCACGTTCATTAAATTTTGTGCTATTTAAAACTAATGTATGATTTTATATAGTGTCAAAAGAAGTTTTTATTACAAGTATTTTAGGAGAAGGAAAAAAATACTCTAATTAAAACTCTGATTTTAGATGTAAAACTTTGTTTTTTAAATTAAAAACAGAAAACTTGTCGTTGCGTTACAAAAATGGAACTAAATTTCTAATTTCTAAAATTAAAAACCTTCTTATGATTCATAGCATTCAAGGCAGAAGACTTTCATTTCTAAGTGACATTAATTATGAAAAACTAATTAATATAATCTTAGACAAAGGTGACTCTTTAGATAGGTTAAGATTGATAGATAAAAGTTTATTCAGATGTTTTTGTGATTTATATGAAATTTGCTGTATATTATGTATATTTCTTAATAAACATAAATCGACGTCTAGAATAAATAATTGTAAAATCATATATAATAAAATTATGAAGTAATAATATAAATTCAGAGTAAACATCAATCTATTTATCAAAAAATTATTTTACGAGACTGAATATTTTCAATTGACGAATCTTTACTAAAATTTATGTAATTTAAGAAAGATAACAGCAATGCATGGCTAATATATATTTTTTAATATTTTATTCACGCACGCTTTAAATCTTAAAATATCTAAATTTTATTACCTTAAAACATCACATATTTATAATTTTTGACGCCATTTTTTGAAAGTCAAAAATTTATTAAGTTTCTAGTAAATTATACTTCGAAGACTGCCAATGAGAGAAACTTTATTCATAGTCAACAATGCGGATAAATGAATTAATTCTTATTATGTATTAAAACTAATTGTAGAAATCAATAAGTAATAAGTATCTTAAAAATAATTGTGAATTAATTTTTATCACAAAAAATGAAAAAAGTGATATATAATTTTCGTTTAAAATTAGTAAACACGAGCTTATTGCTTATAGTTAAAGAACCATAAATAAGTTTATAGAAGTTTTTATTTAAGTGAAAAGAAAGTACTGTACAACCAAATGCATATATATCTGGTAAATAAGTAATATAAAATTTCATTACAATAGCAAGCCAAATAAAATTATTTTTTAAATTCTATATTATTTTTATCTGCCATTAGTAAATAGTTAGTGAAACGAGAATAAGCACGTGAACATTTAACACAATAAACCTATAAGCGATTGACGCTTTCGTTTGATTTATTTATTAAGGAAAATCATTAGATCTCAGTTTGATTCCCAAGAAATGATAGCGTATCATCACAATGTATAGTTGTTTCAAGATATTTCAATTTAATGATTTAATGTCTGATATAATATTTGCGAAAATTATTAATATCATACAAAACTAAATATAAAAAAGCAGCATTAAAATTATTTTTATTTTAATACTGCTATTATCAAACTTAGAAATCGATTGTATGTTGTGAATAGTATTTTTTCAGTTTACAATAAGTTTAGCAAATATGATAAGCACAAACTCTGTTACATAAGATTGAAAAAAAGAAAATTGATGAGAGAATTAATAGATTTCAAATTGACATTAATAACAATAAAAAAGATTCATTTCTGAAACTGAGATTGAAAATTTCTCTTATAACAAAATGGAAATAAATTTAATATAAACAGTAAACAGTTGGCTGTTTTAAAATACATCAATATTGATTCAAGAAGGAATTTGATTCTTTATAACTTCCCCTTTATTATTTGAACAAAATTTAAGCCAGAAATTTTACATTGTGAAATTTATTTATTATGAATTTTAGATAGGTTGGGAACCAACCAACAAGCACAGTAAAAATCCTTACGACACATCTTCTGTTTATGCTTCAGTCCTAAATGAGATATGATAACAACAATTTATTTTATAACTGGGTATAAAATTCCTGTCATTGTATATTGAGTTTTAAGAATTAAAATGTCCCTGCTTGTTTTTACTGTGATATTTTGATCATACTTTTTTCCTTAATTTATGGAACGATTGATTACACAGAATGACTTACAAAATTATATAATAAAGAATATATAGAAATATGGTATAACTAATATAACTTTAATAGTTAAAATTTAATTAGTTAAAGTTTAAACTTAATAGGTTAAAGTTTAAAATTTAACTTTAAATTTTAAACTTGATTACAGTTTCAGCAATAATTACTAATAATACATTCAACTCACTGGCAGAACTTTAAAATAAAATTATCACTTTGATAGTTATTAAGAAGAAAAAACATTAAAAACAAAATGTCATTCAATGCAAGTACTCGAGTTCTCTTCCAAAATTTATTTCAAATGCACGAAGACTTATGAAGAACAAACTAAAACCTAAACGTACAGTCATCAAAATAATGATATGGTCTAGCTTCAATGCCTTATTTTCTAGGCATATATTTTCTCAAGAATTAAGTTTTTAAGTCCAGTTACATGCTCAATGATTGGACAGCGATAAGTATCAGTATAACAGAATAAAATAGTTCCTTGTCTACCAGCACATGTCATTACCTTTCAAGCACAAGTTTAAGGAAAGATAAATTTCGTTTATCTAAGGATGTCCTCAAAAATAGCTTCCCAAAAAAATGAATCATCAGTCACCACTTTCGTAATATGTGATTTTTCAGATTCTCAACTCTCAGACCATGAGATTTTGGGTAGTATTCGATGCAATTACTAAAATGTGATAAGCCAATGAGTTTACCTGATCTTAATAATAAAAAAATCTTTTCTGGGTATGTTAGTAGCACTTTCTAGAACACACTTCTGTTAAATGTGATACATTTTAACTTATAGTTGGTAGCTGGAAATGATCATTGTCATGTCAAGCAAGTTTCGATGCAATAAAATTTTTAAACTTTCGCAAATGTATGCTAAATATATAATTCATTAAAAAATACCCTATGTGACCAAAGTTTTGAAATACTTCTTTATTTATTCAAATTTCCATTACTTCCATATATGTTCTCTCGACAAGGAATATTCCATAATTTGCAAAGAGTAATAGTTTCATCATAATACAGACTAAAATAATTTCGTTTAATTATGATCACCCTTCATATGCAATTAATTAATACATCTAATGTTTCACATCTGGACCATATTAAACCATTCTTTGAATTTTTGTATTTCTCCTTTATTCAAAACATCATGCAAAATGTAACTTTTAAAAAAGGCTTTTTTCATTTGAAATACAAAAACTAAAATAATTTACTAGATTATGCTATAATCGTTAACTGCAATATTTTACAATTATTGTGGTACTGACCAAGACAAAACTGATGGTATTTTGATAGTTTTTATGATCATTTTTTTATGTTAAACGGCCTCTATGTTTTAGAAAGGAGTTATTATGTAGTGAGATCTTGGTTAATTTTTTCATGAAAGTCGAAATGATGCTTCAAATGTGTAACTATATTTTGAAACATAAACAAATATTACTATTACCAGCTGTGTTGACATCAATAACCTTTTGCTACAAAGTAGATTCTAAGCATATTAAAGAAAATTAATTTCTTATTTTATAAATAAAGATTTATACTTTAGGCGATCTATATAGTTTCGCATACTTGAACTGAAACAAACCTTATCGAATGAAAAACTTCAGGGAAATATTTATTTTTAAGAAAATTTTTTTATTACAAAATAATTAAAATATAAATCTATTTGTGATTTTTATTTTAAAAAATATAATAATAGCAAGAAAGACTAAGCCTCTAAACATAAATAAATTAGAGCTATTAACGATTGATAAAATAATAATATTTGTGATGTTCTCACGATCCTGTCGTCTCCAGGATAGTCAAATAACACAAAACAAATTAATGGTACACGAAACATTTATTTCACATTAACACACAAACAATGAATTCAGACATTTATCTACGTTTTTAAAGAAATTTAGTTTTACAAACGACCGGGAGATGGACTTCCACTACCCCCAAGAATCAGAACAAACCAACCGTTCTTCTCACTCCGACACGACTATTCCACCCGGTCTCAGTGTCTCTACCCCTGGCAGAAAACGAAATCAAAAGTTCTCTTCCAGTTAACTCTGTCTGACTTTCACAGTATTAATCTTCTTCAATACATTTTTTCCCCTTGTTTTTCTAATATTATTTTGGGAAATTTAAAATTTTATATAAAATTATAGGTCTAGTTATATGAGTATAATTTTAAGGTTATTGGTAAATTGATACATTTTTTTATGTTATAAAGTATTTAACTATGAATAATTGAATTATTTTTTAAAAGACTGTATTTCACTATAATTGCTACTTAAATTTGAGAAATGTATAATAGCAATTTAAAAATAAATTTAAATTATATGGAGTTTTAAATTTTTTTTAACAAAATATACATTTATTTTCTTAAATAACAAGCTAACCAAACCATACATTCAAGCAAATAATAACGTATAAGCTTTACTGGAAATTTTTGAATAATTATTATTTATATGCTTTCATTGCAATTTATTTGTGTCGATTTGATGACATTAAATGCAATTACTATCTTTTGTAACTTTGTATCTTGGTTAAGTAACGAGGTTAATGTCAGAAAACGTATTTTCCTTTCCAGATTACATATACATATACGTGTGTATGTTGGCAATAAGTGATGAATTGTAGGTAATAAAATTATTATCTTCAATTTATCACTTAGTATGATGTAATTTAAAATAATATGCGATCGTAAAAAATTTCAAATAATGATTGACAAATAGATTTGCTACGGATATATTAGAATTTTGCAATAATGCAATTTTGTTTTTTATTGACCTCGCATTTTGAATCTATAAATTATTCTAACATATTAATTATTCATACATATTAAATTATTCTAACATTATGTAACATATTGATTTTTTCATTAAAATTATCCTATCCTATTAGCATTTGAATCACGTCATTAGAAGAAAAGGAACAAATATAAAAAACTAATAAAGTCAAGATGATTTCAAAAAGACTTTAAAATATTTTATAAATATTGATATGTTCTAGTTATTTGTCAAAAAAATTTTTAATTTGCGCTCGTTACTGTTTCCTCTCAAAGAAGATATTTGCTATTTCTTATTTTTTTTATTTTTTATTTATTTATTTTCCCCCTTCTTTAATGAATACCAAAACTTTATATATATGAATTTAAATTTATTTATTGGTACGAAATTTAACATATTTTTCTTAAAAGATTAATGGTATATTTTACTTTTAAATGAATCTTCAAACTTTTCTAAAAAGATACTGATAATGCAACTCTATATTCAGCTTTTTTAACCATCATCAATATTTTCATTCCAAGAATGTTGATGGCTTTGTAGTGCGTTGATTTTATCATTCGACTAGTTGAACATTATTTCTTAAAGAAAAGCCAAAAGCTGTGTTCCAGCAACAAAATGTGGCTGTAGTGTATATAAGTCTTTGTGGATTTACCTTGTTAACATAAGGGGAAAAGTTTTTAGACTCGACTCATAGAAGGTATGGGCATCATTGTCTGACTATAGCAAATAGCAATGCTAGCTGCTATCCCTATGCATAAGTATACTTGAAATATATCACATTCTAATAGGAATGATTAATAATCTCCCCATCAATCAACTTAATTGGGGAACATATACGTGAGCATGATAATCTTAAAATTAAATCGTAGTTATTCAAATGTTTGATTTACATTTCTTAATCAACTTCATACGCCATTTTTTTTTTTTTTTTTTTTTTTTTTAAATTTTAGCATTTTAACTTCAATATTGAACATTTTTATCTCAATAATTTTCGAATTAATTCATCAAATGATCGTACATTTTTCTGGCTTAATAAGCTAAAATTCAAATTTAATTGTTGCTGTAAACGGTCGCATAAAAATTGACAAAAATTAGTGGTTTCCGTTTTAATTTTGATTGCCAAAATATTTACTCATTTTAACATTATGGATCACTTAAAGTTTATAATTCTTTGGCAGACAGATAACTCTATGATAAAATTGAAGCATTTCACTATCTTTTATAGAGAAATTTTTATAAATTTATTAAAATAGGAAAACAAAAATCTGTAATTAATAAAAAATTACAGATTTTTGTTTTCCTATTTCCACAATGAATAAAAAACTTTCAATGATTCTAATTTTGTGATGCATTTGATTAGTTAGAAAAAACAGAATTCATAACTTAAACAAAAATTTCATTTTAATTTAATGTGTCACAATAACCTTGTAATTATCTTTCTCGACTCCTCTAAGTATCACTCTGACGTAAATATGTAATACAATTATAACACATACATTTGGATATCCTAGACATATCTCTGATAATTCAATTCTTACATACAAACAATTATATATAAATTAAAGTACTGAGTATATATATATATATATATATATATATATATAATAATAATAATAATAATAATTTGGCCATGTTTTGACATTAACAGTTTCAATGACATTGTTTAATCAAAAACTGGGAATTATAATTCATATTCTCTTAATTATTATTTTAAGTAACTAGCCCGATCAAAAATATATTTAGATAGGCTTCTGAATGTGGCCCACAAACTTTACTTTTTAACCATTTTTCTTATGCATTGATAAATACCTTCGTACGCGCAAAGTAAAAATCTCTATACCGGTCAAAGAAATTGAAGTTAAAATAACATCAAAACTGTTATAAAATAATCTTTAAACAAAATTAGCGAAATAAAATTATGTTTACATGCAATACGTGATTGATATTTCAATATTTTATCCACATATACTAATTTTGTCTTTCACATCTTTCTTCAATAAAAATTGGACAATGTTTTTAAGTAACGACTGATATTTATATTCAGATCATGTACAAAATCATAGAAAGATACTGGGTTGCTGAGCAGCTCACTAAAAATGTTCGGGAGAGAATGAAGCTTACAAAATTAAAATAATTTTAAACAAACATTATTAGTGGATAAATAATTTATTTTCTTATAATTATTGTTGTATAAGAAAAAATAATCAACATTGTAGTGCAACAGAGTTACATTTACAACATCATATATATTTAGAAAAATCTTCGAAAGGCTTCCGAAATGCACTTATGCATGTATAATTCAGAATTCAAAATTATTATAATACAGAAGAGTTATGAATAAAAAAATAATCTAGAAATTATAGCTTATAATTATTCAATATCTCCGTACACTACATTAATGAAGATTTTGTAGCCCGCCTGACAAGTTACATGATGACACAAGTGCTAAAATAGCTTTAAGTATTAAAAAATTAACGTAAATTTAAAATGATCAAAAAGGTAGGTTTTAAAAAATTACAGATAAAAATATGGACTAAAATCAGTAATTGAAACGCAATCAAAGTTTGACAATCAGAAATTGAAACTTTATATTTTTGACTTTGTAAACATATCAATCTTCCTTGCATTTTTTATACCTGTTAAAACATGTTGTTATGCTCAGTTCAAAAGAAAAAATAATAAATAAATCTAAGTTTTAGAAAAATACAAAATTTTCAAAAATTATTGTTTTTGTGATTCATTACTAAAAGTAAGTAACAGCAATAATAAAGTGAAATTCCATCAATTTTAACCAAATAATATTTGCTTAAGATTTCCAAAAAGTTTTATTTGATAAAAATAAATTTGTTCCTAGAAGTAACATAGAAAAGTTTACAATAAAATTGAAAAAATTTTGTAAAAGAAAAGAGTATTTTTAATTAAAAGTGTAATTTATAATATTTATAGCAATGATACACAATTAGATTTATGAAGGTGCAGTGTTTAACTTACAATATTATTACGATCTGATCTAAATGTATTTTTTAAAGAAATGAATAAAATTTACAGAAACAAATCGTGATTAAATATATTTAATCAATTTTATTATTACTAAAATGATATTTTCATGATAATTTAATTATTATTGGTTCACTTTTCTGAACAGATAATTAAAAAATATGTTGATACAAGGTACTGAGCTATCAATTCGTCAAGAAAAGTGACAACTGAAAAGCAATAAAAATATTAAGAAATTTCACCACGCACGTGAGAAGAAGTGAAAGCATGCAGAACTTTCGTCGGTAACCACTAACAGAATACTGATTATTAGCGATGCCAAATAGCTAAGCAAAGTTGATAGTAAAAGCAAATAGACCTTTTTAAAAATGGAAACTCATTCGTCATCCATGCGGTGTGTTGCTATTGCACTCGGGTTTGTTTTTTTATGACTCACAAGGTAAACTGCTGGTATCTGACGTTAGAAATGACACCATTCAATTCTGAAAATAAGATTTTATGCTCTCGACCCAAATGTAATCATTATATTCACCATCTTAATCTGTTATTGAAATTTTGGTACATAAATTTTTCATTTCTTGAGAAAAAAGAGCATTTAACCAAATCTGTCGAAAATAATATAACCCAGTCACCCAAGTGATACAATCTGCGTGACGCTCTAGTGAAAACTCAAAAAGTGAGAAAAAACAGCCTGAAATGACGACTTTTTGATTGCAAGAATCTTTTTTTTTACTGTGCCATTTCTGTCTAGATTTCGCGCACACGCACTATTGTTTATTCATACGAATAATCCGAGGTTAGCCCCGTATATTTCTCTTTTTTTTTATCCTTGGCCATTACATCATTTTGTGTGAAAACGCGTCTGGCTTCCAAACGGAATTCCATGTAGTTCCACGAAAGTCTCAACCTTATTTCAGAACATCCCATTCTGTACAACTCTGGTCACCGCGAGGTCACACATGTCCAGATCAATGATAAAAGAAAGTTATTGAATAAATGTTGAATGTCATCTAAATATGTAAAAAAAAAAATAAAGTTATTTAAAATTCGAAAATCAATGCAGCTAATTTGAAAATTTATAATATTTTAAATTTATCACATATGGATGTAAGGATTTTAACTTTAAAACCTTAATAGATCAGGCATAAGAACCTAAATAGAGCAGACGTTGTATAGGTTTTATAATCGATTACATTTTTTAAATAATTTGAACAGCAATCGTGTTCATCAAAAGTTTTATTCGTGATCAACATTATAATTTCAATTTACAATTATTTTTTTTATATATTATTGTAATACTAATCATAATTTTTCATGACTGGAATTTAAAATTCGTAATGATAATCATAATTACTATGATTTCTGAAAGAAATGCCGCGAATTTTACCCATTTTAAAAACTGCACTTTTTATGTGTACGTTACCATGGTGTATAAAATGGATTGGAAATGTAGAAGTTAATGAAGGTATCGAAAAAATATCATTCTTCAAGTTTAACGAAGTTATTAAAGAGGTTGGGCAGCAAGAAGGTGTTTGTGAAAACCGGACTGTGTGTGTGTGTGATTTGAAGTATTAGGATTTGCTGAATCTTTTTAATTCATACAGTTTAATTCATTTATTCTGACTATTGATATACTTTCATCTCAGTCTAAGTAACATTTAAAACGTGTAACTGAAATTGCAAACGAACGCACAATTTAAATTAACAGGCGGATTTCTGTGTTTAGTAACTTAATCGGTTGAAATGGTCAACCGGAAACGCGTATAACAATAACAACTTTTCGAGCTTCTGTCTGCAGTCTGATTCATTTTTGTTAGTTTGCAACTATTTACAAAATTTTGTCCTTTTCTAAATCAGAAATTTTTATTCTATCCTTTAAAATGGTTTCAATTAGGAAGATGATTTTTATTTTTATTACTAAATGTAAGAAAATAAGACAGAGATGTTTGCCTTTTACTTATAACAAAATATTAATTTGCATTTAAGCGAATTTTGATTTCTATAAAAATATACGTAAATTTTATTCTAATTGTACTAAAAGAAAATGTATTCTGATAATTTAAAAAATTTGTTTGTTTTTATTTAAAAATTGGTTTTAATTAATAATATATTGATAATAATACATGGTACACACATAAAAATATCTATTGAATTTTTTCGTAAATTATTTTTAACAGAACAATGGTAAATTTTCAAAAACATTTTGAAAACATTTATCTAAAATAATAAAATTCAAAAAATGGTGTCTAAATGGCAATTATTATTATTGTATCACATTTACCTAGAGATAAATATAAAAAGAGCGCATAAGTGCCCAAATTCTTTCATTAATTGTTATAATTGACTTTCTATCAATAATATAACAAGTTCTTTTAAAAATATTTATCAACGACAGATTACTTGTATCACTTTATTTAGATTTTATTTACTTTAAATGAAGATATATTTTTTAATAAAGGGAATTTTAATAATCATAAATAAAGGGAGAATTTTTTACGAAAATAACCGAATGTAACTTCGCATGGCATCGTGTGAGTTTAATTCCTGGTGTAAAAACGAATACAAAAACAGACAATGAAAAATCATGTTAACATAAAAGTAAGTTGTTTAAGGAAAAGCAATTTGGTCAATTAACCTTTAAAAGAGGAAAAAAAAGAAGTGCATAATTTACTTCAAGTTCATTAAATATATAATTATAATAACTTTTACAAAAAGTTTTATTTTTCCGTAATTATTTTTTTCTCTCTATTTTTCATTGAAGTATCATTCATATAAATATTCTTGGAGATTTATTTTCTTTCACGCATATTCTATAAATATTTTGCAAGCATTAAATATTTTAAAAAAATAATCAAAAATTTATGAAAAAAGTGCTTAGCTTAAAACTTAGTTTTTGATTTTGAATGTCACAGAAAAACGAAAATATAGATTCTGTAATATAAAAGATTTAAAAATATTAAAGTGGTTATTAAGAATTTGACAACTCTTAAGTGATTTTCTCGTGAAAATTGTTTTAATAAATTGTATAATGCAAATAGTACTTTTGAGAATTTGAAAGTATTTATTATTCCAAAGCTACTAAATATATTCTTATAAATAAACGTGATTTGTCTAATAAGTAATAGAAGGTACTTTTGACCATGCAATTAAACGTTGACTTCCAATAAGAAAAATTAAAAGCTAGGCATATATATTATAAAAACTATTTGAGATAAGTCAAAATTACTTCCATTTGATGAATTTTCCAATTCATCAAATGGAAATCTGGAAATTCTCATCATGCAAACCTGCAGTACTTGTTTTATAAGAAATGAAATGGACATTAAAATTTTAACAATATAAACTTGTTACATCTCAAAATGCTTTAAATTTACAACCCAGAGAGAACGCAGAAAAAAAATTTGAATACTGAGAGCATCAATTTCAATACATAAGCCCTTTAACAAATCAATAAAAAATTAAACAAAATTTATGAATCAAACGTTGAAAATAGTTAAGAATCAAAAAACTCAAAGTTTCTTATTAAAACCATTTTATAAGCAATTTTATTTAAAATTATTATTAAAAAAAGCGTTATTAATTCTCATTAAAATCCTCCTTTATTTATCTAATATTAGGATTAAAATTTGCACATTGTATCAAAATAGTGAGCATTTATTTTCTTTAATTTTTAAAATTACCGATTAAAGAATTGAATGTTCAAAAATATTTAATATAATAAACTGCTTAACACAGCATGTTTCATTCTAAGCAAAATAATTGCTATAAAAAACATATTTTTGTAATGAGACAAATATATCCCTATCTAAAAATTCACTCCTTGATATTCTTAACGAAAACTGAGCACTTGTGCTTCAATATGTTTATACAGATTAATTTTTTTTTATTAAAAATAATTCATTGCATTTACTTCTTTGTCAATAAATTGTAAGTTTGTTAAATAGTCAGCTGTTCGTGGGCTTACCTCCTAACGCAAACGACGATGTTTATGTTTTTGAATTCATCTTAAATTGTAGTATTCAGTCAAAATTTAGTTTGCATGCGCAAAATGTACAGCGTGACATAGGAAGTGTGACAATAATGTATCAAAACCTATATATTAATTTCGTTGCTCATTTGCCATACCTCAACTACTAACATAAGAACTATATATTTTTTAAATTAATTTCTAGACCTATATTGTTCGCAACTTAATAACTTTTTTAGCTAAAGTGCTCTTGCATTCTTTATTAGTATAAAATTTTACTTTCAACATCAGAAATGAGCATTACTTATTCATGACTTGAGTTTTTAATTTCTTTTTCTGAATTGAATTTATTTCATTGATATAGAGGAGGAGTGGGAAGTTGAAATTTTGAAACATTAATTTCTTGAAAGTTATGTGAAATATAAGTTATTTTTTGCCGTCCTAATTCATGGATTTTCTTTTTAATACAAGGAATACATATTACTCATTCGTGGTCCTTTAATTTCTTTTTCTGTATTATTTCATTGATAAAGAGGATTAGTAAGAAGTTAATTCGTGGAAATTGACATTGAGAAAAATAAACTGCTCTTGCATTTCGTTTGTGTATCAATTTTCTTTTCAACATAAAGATGCACACTGCTCATCCATGTTGTTTGATTTCTTTTTCTATATTAAATTTATTTCATTGGTACAGAGAAGGAATAGGAAGTTAATGAAAGGAATAGGAAGTCCCTGAAAGTGTTCTTTCTAGAACCAACCGCTGAGCTATGTACTGGGAAGTATATCAGAGCACAGACACTGAAAGAGTTCATACGGACAAAATCAATATTACTCTAAAAAAATAAGGTATTCAATTTCGATGAGTGTAATTTTCATTCTACTGCAATTTTTCTTTATAGAAAGGCATAAAAGAAATAATAAATTAAATGTAAATTTTGAACGGTAACTCATTTTTTTGTGTGTCTATTAGAAGAAGATACCTAGAAAGTTACTTTGTTCGTTAGAGACTATAGAGTAAAGTATGTACAAATGTAATAATTTTACGTTTTTATGATCAAATTTATTTTGTGTTTACAAATGCGTCTATCACATAGTAAATAAAAATATCTAAAGACGCATTCTCAAAAAATAAATTGCTGTTAATTATAGTGGGATAGTAATTTGAATTCCATGATGGATTCTATCAAACAAGAAAATTTCTTTCACTATATTTTAAATTGTTAAAATAAAAATAATAATTGAATTTTATCTATAATTATTTTAGATTTTAATATATCTGAAAATATATACTAAAATCTACAATAATTATAATAATTGACAGAGTGGGAGAAATTCCATTCTGTCACAAAATATCTTTAAAAAGATTGCCATTATAAAACTTCTGTTTTTAATAAACTTTTTACATTTAAATTTGTTTCCCTAATTCAGTAAAATAAATATATAGACTGTAATACATAATGGATATTTCTAAAAACAATTTGAGTTCATCAAATTAAAAGCCATGAAAAAGTAAGTCCATGATACCAATAAACATACTTTAATACCTTATCAGCAATTCCTCCAAGAAACTGGAATTCTTGAATAACTTTTTTTTAACCTTACATTGTAACTCTATCTCAGAAAAAAACACACTTAAAAAAACTTTGCATTTGTTGACCTATTACCGTATTTGCAATTTTCATCTGCATTTCTTAAATTGCAATAACAGAATAAAATTAAATAACTCACTTAATGAGTATACGAGAATAACTTAATGAAATTAAATAATGCGTAGTACTAATCTTTTGTGTTCGAATTTATACACATAGATTATGAATTTTAAAAATATTGGTTTAATTTTCTATGAAATTCTGGTATATAGTTTCTGCTTTTTAATAACATTAAAGAACTAAATGTAATCAATAAAAATGAGTGCATATTTATTAATAAGATATTTCTGAATTTTGTAAGAGCACATTAGTAAACAAAGTTTATTTAAATATAAGTCTTAGATTTGTAATTAATTCATTTTAATCATTTCTTCTTGAAAACTCTCAAAATTACAATTTAAGAATTGGATATAATATTCCACAAAACATAAATATAATTTTATAAAGTTGTCATCAGTAATAAATTTCCAACTATATAATTTGATCACATTAATTTCTTATAAATGTTTTTTTTATAATAAGTCTTTTTTATTAAAAGATCATTTACACATTCGTACTGATAGTTTTAAAAGAGACAAACGCTCGCAACTACGCGAGTTTAAAATTTATTAAGGTTTTATTCCGTTATAGTTTGTCGGATGACGAGTAGC
>JAPDSC010066487.1:0-13489 GCA_026290005.1 Latrodectus geometricus | reverse complement strand
TATGAAGATTAATTCAAAAACAATTAGTCATTTTAGAGGTGAGTGCTGCTGTATTTTTAAAACTAGTTTATTTACAGATGTTGAATTAACAGCCTGTTTTGCAATTGTAGCGTATTAAGCAATACACTGTCTACCAATAAGTATTTGGACGCCTGTAATACAAAAGAAAAACTAACTTTATTCGAAATAAATAGTTGGTAGAGCCTCCAAGAAAGGCAATTACAGCGTGAACCCTCCAGGGCATACTTTCCACAAGTCTTAGTATTACAGCTAGTGGTATTGTCTTCCCCTCAGCTTGGAGTTGACATACGTTCCTTCACTGATTTTGGATGGGACGTGCACCCCTTAATTCGGTGATCCAACTCGTCTCAGAGGCCCTCGATAGAGTTCAGGCCTGGGCTCTGACCAGACCAGACCCTTTGATGAGCTCCTTTGGTACCATACCAAGCCTTGGTTAACCTCGAAACATGACAATGTCATGCAATGTTACAGTAAACATCGGCGTTGAGCTTACCATGAATGGGTCCTAGTCCATACCGGGAGAAACACTCCCAGACCAAAATTCCACCTCCGTTGAAGTTGACTATTGACACAATGCATTCTGGCAGGAAACGTTCTCCAGGCAGACGCCAGACCCAGACCCTGCCATCCGATTGGAAAAGGGTGAACCTTGATTCATCGCTCCAAAGAACCTATTTCCACTGATTTACGGTCCAATTTCGGTATGCTTTGCACCACATTAATCGAGCAGCGTGGTTGGATTTTGTGATCAAAGGCTTATGGGCAGCAGCAAGACCATGAAAACTAAGCAGATGTCCTTCCTTACGGATGGTATTCATTGAAACAATACTCCTGGATGGCTGTCGAAATTCTTCGCAGATGAGGGCCATTGGTTGGGTGCTGTTCTTCCGAATTTCTCTGAACAGCACTCATCGGTCTCTCCCAGTTTTGTTGGTCTGCCGACACGGGGAACATTCCGACAATCACCGCTCACCTTCCACTTAACCACATAGGCCATTATCGGTTTTAGGTACTTCAGATCACTAGATATGTCCCTTAAGGATCGGCCACATTTGTGATACTCTATAATTATACCTTTCTCGAAATCAGAGCTCCGAACTGCATAGCATCTTGCATGCAACTAATGCCGATGTTTTATACTCGATATATACGGGCGGAGGCCGTGGCGTAACTCAGGACCACTGATATCGTCATTTGCATGGGTATCCAAATACTTATTGGTAGACAAATGTATAGTAGCATCATTTGCACTTTGTTTTGATCAATGAAGTTTTCATTGTTAATCTAATAGAATATTTTTGATTCTCTTCTCCAAATTGGGAAGCTGTTGTGCGAAAGTATCTTTTAAAATTGATAATTCATTTCTTTTTCAGAATATATATGAAACGGATTCTTCCAAAAGCTATCGAAAAAATTTGCCAAGAGATGATAAGGATCAACTTGAAAAGTTAAACAAAACACCAGATGGTGACTAAATGAATGGTTGAGATTACTTAAGTTTATTCTGGGCATTTTCCTTACACAAACTCTCTTGAGTGCTACTTATTTTTGTTCAATTATGCATTTGTATGTAAAAAAAAGTATTTTGAAAATATGAATTGTGATAATTATATGTAATTCATTATTTTACAATTTAGCTACTAAACTAAATTATTACCCTATATGAATTATACTGTTCAACTGTAAAAATGTTTGTTACTATTAAACAGACATCTGATTTTACAACATTTGTAAAAAAAATGAATTACATAACTAAGAGTATATTGAATGTTTGTAAATGCATCATTCTGTTTATCATTTCATTAATGTAATTTAAGAGTTAACAAAAATGATTCAAAATATGTGTTTATTAATCAGCTGAATGTATAAATGGAATTATTAAAAAACTTGGTACTATTATTCTATACTAAAGTCATTTTTGTAAATATTCTTAACAACTTACATCATTTCATAATTTTTATTATCTTAATGTCAGATATTTCATTTCGATAAAATAAAATGTTTACCTAAATGTAGTGTTCTTCATTTCTCTTATTATATATAATGTAAATGTACTCTAATACAGGGCATCATTCAAAACGTTCATTTATCTGTGGTTTGATAGATTTTATTCGGGAAGTCCAGTTTACAGCAAAATTAAAAATATAAATTAATAGCTAAAAAGCGTTTGTATTTCTTCATATTCCCATGTGTGTACTAAATACCCACTGGAGAACGAAGTAGCTTAATTGTACTTGTCAGACTGTTTTTGCTAACCAGATCATAGTGACAAGCAACACTCAGAGCTATTCACGTTCAAAAATCAGTTACGTTCTTAGAATTAACTGTAATAATAAACCAGAATATCATTAGACCATAGTATGCATGCTGAGTTTGTCATTTTGTTCCAACTCTGAAGCAAAGACAGTAGCTTACCCTTGTTCCCGCGTTTGAATAAATAATAACACATTCGTGTCATAGCTATTTTTGAAAAAAGTAGTTATGACACGGAGTTTGAATCATGTAGAGAAAATTTCAGTTCAAAAAGGGAAATTCAATTTAATTTATGATTAGTATACCTAGACTAATAAGAAGTCATTCCAATCAAAATCTGAGCTAGGTATTTCAGTCTAAATTTAAAATGTCTTAAACACATTTTAGAAAGATGTTTTTAAGAATACTGATTGTGTATTACTTGTCGCCCAAAATGTCTTCCGATGGTTATATATAAAGTAGATTTGAAATAATTCCATAGAATGACAGGAACTACGTGTAATTAAATTTCTTATATTTTTTACAAAAAAATTGCAGAAATCTCGGGAAATTGTAAAATTAAACTTCAAAAAAAGATAAATATCCATTTTTCTAATTAATGGAGTGACCAATAATCCCATTTTATTTATTAGGATTCTAATTATCTTAAATCCTCAATGAATAAGTTACAACATACTGTAAATATTTCAAACATTGTCTCAACTGTAAATATTTGTCTTGCATTTTCTTACCGAGTTGAAAAATCAAATTTAACATACAGAATAAAGGTTGTGTGCATATAATATATACATTAATATCTGTGTGTGTGTGTGGGGGGGGGGGTTTCATGATGATTTCTATCAAATTGCTACTCAGTTGACGAAATAATCAAATTTTTTAAAAAGAAATCTATAGATTTTTGATTTATGTATGTATTTATAAAATTTCATCACATTGTATAAGTATTACATTTAGATTTTACATTACACACATTTTTACCGGAGTGCAAATTAGATTTTTGTATCCAATACTTTCATGTTTTTAATTTTGTACTGATCTGTATAACTTTTTTGTCACTATATCTTTAATTTCATATACTTACGTTATTTTGTTAATTTCGCTTTTCTATTATAATGTATCGTGATACCTCCATCACGAATCTTCTAGATTGCCTTGATTTAGTTTCAAAAAGCAACGCCTATGTCACTGTATGGTCAGTGTTCATATTATATGGCACTTACCCTGCATTCTCCGAAATGACGATGCCCCTACAAAATTTATGTGCTAGACAACATTTAATTTCCATACACATGCTTCAACATATCGAAAGATTCTGTAGCCATCTTTCCGAAAAGAACACCAAATTAGATATGGATTCTCTGTTCAACTGACGCCGGTGGCTCGGTTTGTTTGGTCATCGTTCTCGTCCCCGGAAGGTAGTGAGTTCGAATTCTGGCTTATCCGAAGATCTGTCATGTTCACTTGTGGTTCTTGGATCACGTAAAATATGTCGTGGTCGCAATTTTCTCCATGTTTCCATTCCAAATTAATACCTATGGGGATGTTAGGAGCCAGGCCATGGGTCTTATCTGGTTTCTATTGCTAAATCAGAAGACCCAGATGGTGCTACCATCGATGAGACAAAATCTTATTTCCACTCGATTTTGGTTCATCGATGGTAGTTTTTAAATAGAGCGTAGAGTTTTTAAATAGAGCGTAGGAAGATGCTCTATTTAAAAATAAAACACACTCCGACTTCATTTGCCCATTCCCTAACGGGTGAGCTTGGCTTCGTCAAATGCCATAAGTAACAACAACGCAACGTTTACATTTGCTGCTAGCTTTCGACCTCATGATTGGTGACAAACCACTTTCAGAAAAGAGAGAGAACTAAGTAACACAAATCTGTTCTCTACTACTGTAATCACACTACTGCAAACATTTTTTATGCTATCGATTACACATACATTACTTATTAAAAGTTAGTTGAGAATTGTTTAAAAAAATTATTTTTTTTTTATAAATTCTAAAATTTTATAATCTAATTATTTCTTTTAAATATAATAAAACCTTTCTATAAGACATTAACAGCAAAATCAATAAAATATGTACAAGCATTTATTTGTGAAAAATATTTCGATTGTAATTAATTCTTATTTTAAGATAACTAATCATAAAAAAATATTCACTGATATTTAAAATTTATTGATTTGTGGGTGTATGAGAAAAGGATAATTTTAATTCTATAGTTGCAATTATATGAAATTTACCATTTTAATACCAAATCATTTTCATGTTTCATCACCTATTTCTTTTATGATTTCGCTTTTAAAATGTTTTTATGATCTCGATTTTCAGAGAAAATGTTTTCAAAAAACTGAAAAAAATTAAGTGAAAATACGTTTAGTTTAAATGTAATTATGCACATAAAAATAAGATTTTAACAAATCTACATTTTTTTTTATTTCAATTTGAATTAAAATTAACATTTGTTGAAGAAAATAGGAAAATTCTCTAAGCCCCCCCCCAAACATATATTGAAATAGGCGTTATATTCTAAGCAATGGTACCAACCTGGAGTTCAAGTCACTTCCATGCGCGTTTCCAGGTGGCGGAACCGGAACATCCCTTTACTTGTTTTTAAAGGGCAGTTTCTAAAAAGCCTCGAACCCCCTTTGATAACTTAGGTGTTATGTGACCCGTACCTAAGTTGAGTAGCATTGTGTTTAAAGTGTCCTAACAGTGATTCTAATATGCCTAATGAACTGCTAGAATGTCTCGCGTTACATAGTAACTCAAGCTAACCTGCAGACCCTTTTTATTTCCCGAGAAGTAAAAACACTGGTTTTCATGTAAAACCTCTTAGCCAGACTTATCTTTACATAATAAGGAAACCCAGAGTAAGCCAATTGAAGGAGTAAAAAGGATTCTTTTGTCACTAGAGGTAGAAATCACCTCTAGTTCAACCATGTCTGATACCACTGGAAGCTAGTATAAGCATGATTGCCTCGCTAGATAGAACAAAGAAAACGATCATATTTTTAAACTAGACACTGTATGTAAAAATGGCATAGTAGCGAGAAATAGCGCATCATATTGTATATAAATGTGATGTCTTTGCCTTTATTTTCAAGACTACTTTAGGTACACTTGGAACAAAGGAATTACATCTCAGCTTCGTAAAGGGCCTTTCTGATTTCATAAACAAAATGTTAGACCTTAATAGCTATGCTATTTTAGATGTAAAACTTGGTACAAAATGCTTTTATGAAAGGTATCTTGACTGCCGAACCCAATACAAAAGTAATACTAAATACGTACTAAATATATGAATACATCTTTAATATTTTGTTACTGATTTTATTTCAATAAAATTTGTTAATATTCAGCTAACTGTTTCACATACTGTAATTGAAACATCAGATAAACAATAATTTGAGTTTCTAATTAATCTATCAAAAATAAATTTATCCTAAATAAATGCAAAATATTGAAATCAGAAATTGATGTCATATGATTAAAATTGCAGAGAAGAAAAAATATTTTTATAAAAAGAAAAGATCTTATAATATTAAAAAACGATCTTTAAATATTAAAATAGAAATTATTAATATAAATATTCACAATAGATTATGGTAAAAATTTGTTTTTAAACACCGAGCTGATAACTGAATTACAGTCGTCCTAACCTTTTGCTTAACAGTTAGAGTCCTCAATTTCCATGTCTGGTATAGTCTCATTGTGCTTGTCATTCTTATCTTAATATGCGTATCCTAATGCAGTTAGCTGTCATGCAAAAAGTGACATTGGATCGTACACCAGCACAATCACAGCATTTAAATTAAAATACAAATAATAAGTTAAAATACGAAGAAACATTTTTTCCACATTTTATTTTCAATAAAGTAATATTTTTCATTAAATAAGTCTTCTCTAAAAAAGGAAGAAAGTACTGTGATATACAAATGATTAGCTTTTCAGCGCATTCAGACAAAGCAGGCGCCTACATTGTTTTTAAATGAGGAAATTGTTCAGCCGGTTCCTCATATACAAATTGCATTTGAACGTTGTTGCCTGGTGAAAAGTTGTTGTGATGCCTCGTGTTAGAAGGAGAAATGCGTACCAGCACGTTTCTGACTTTGATAAAGGTTGAATTGTAGTGTACCGGGATTGCGGTTTATCTTATCGCAGTATTGCTCCTCGCGTCGGTCGAGATCCAATGACTGTTAGCAGAATATGGAATCGTTGGGTTCAGGACGGTAATACGGAATGCCATGCGGGATCTCAACGGCCACCTATCACTAGCAGCCGAGAAGACAGGCATATTATCCGCATGGACGTAATGGATCATGCAACCACGTCACGAGTCGTGAGTCAAGAAATGGCGTCGTTTGGAAGACAACAAGTGTCTGCACGAACAGTTCGACAACGTTTGCAGCAGCATGGACTCTCAGCTCGGAGACCATGGCTGCGGCTTCCCTTGATGCTGCGTCATAGACAAGAGCGCCATCAATGGTGTGATCAACGACGAACCTGGGCGCACGAATGGCGAGACATCCTCTTTTCAGCTGAATCCAGGTTCTGTGTACAGCATCATGATGGTCGCATCCGTGTTTGGCGGAATCGTGGTGAACGCACACTGGCAGCGTGCATTTGTCATCGTCATACTGGCCCATCACCTAGCGTGATGGTATGGGGTGCCATTGGATACACGTCTCGGTCACCTCTTGTTCGCATTGACGGTGCTTTGAGCAACGCACGTTACATTTCTGGTGTGTTACAACCATTGGCTCTACCCTTTATTCGAGCACTGCGGAACCCTACGTTTCAGCAGGATAATGCCCGTCCGCATGTTGCCGGTATTGTACCGACCTTCCTTGATACGGAACATGTTTGGCTGTTGCCCTGGCCAGCACGTTCTCCAGATCTTTCACCAATAGAAAACGTCTGGTCAATGGTTGCCGAGCGACTGGCTCGTCATCTAAACGCCAGTCACTACGGTTGATGAACTGTGGCATCGTGTTGAAGCTGCATAGGCATCTGTACCAGTACACACAATCCAATCTCTATTTGACTCAATGCCCAGGCGTATAACTGCTGTTATTACTGCCAGAGGAGGTTGTTCTGGGTACTGATTTCCCAGGATCTGTCCAGCCAAATTTTTTGAAAATTTAATCACTTGTTATTTCTAGTATAATATATTTGTCCAATAAATATCATTTTGTTGTCTGCATTTCTTCCTGGTGTAGAAATTTTAATGTCCAGTAGTGTAATTAATTTAAACTTTTCACTGATTAATTTTTTTCCATAAGCTTTTTTAACGTATACATAGATTGAATTAAAATGTTTTTTTTTCAAAAGCACATATGTTAGTGCTATTCTAACCATCTCTTATAATTGTATAACAAGAATAATATTATAAATATTATAACAAGAATAATATAAATACACACTATAACAAAAAAAAATTGATGGACCAAGAAGGAATTGTTCATTGAAGACGAAAATATGTAAAAAAGAAAATTACGTACAAAATAGAAAATGAATAAAGTTTCTGAACTATCTGATTTTTTCAGAGTTACATATTTACAAAGTAACTAGCTAAATAAGATATTAATCCACCTCTAACCTGGATGTAAGCTTCCACCCTGCATGGCATAGATTTATAAAACTCTGGGTTGGTCTCCAGCTGTATTTCTTGCATAGTTGTCTCCAATTGTTTGGTTAGGTTATCAACATTCTTTGATAGAATGAGTCGTCTTCGGATTTTATCACAGACATGCTCGATGGAAGGAAATCAGGCGGACCATATCAATGTTTGAAAAGCTATGGGGCAAATTGTAGCAACAAGTGCAGTATATGGTCTCGCATGATCTTGCTGAAAAACAAGATCATGTGAGACAGGTCTGGGTAATGCAAAAGGAACCGCAATTAAAAACGTTTCAGAATGTCATAGACGAATCACATTAAAGCAGTAAGTGTGTCTGAAATGAAGACCAAAAGGGTATGACTGTCAAGGTAAATAGCAAAACACACCGTAACTTCTGTTTGAGAGCCTGTGGGATGTGCAACAGGGAAAGTAAAATCAGTAATGTGAAACCTGAGGTCTCCAAACCTTCGATGATCTTCAGAACTTAGTTGGAAGTGGGATTCATCGCTAAATATTACTCGACCCCAGTCAGCACCTTTTGAACCTGATAGAGTCGAGCACAACTGTAATCTGACTAGACCATATGCAGGCGGGAAAGGCGGGTGGGGTAACGATCATTTCGAGAATAGATGTCTCTCTATCAGCCGTTTGTGAATGCTAATGATGGACACTTGTGTAGGTAGCTTGTCTGATGATTGATAGCGATGAATCAAGTGCTATGATAGTTTATCTGACAATTTCTCTATACTCCTGATCTGTTGTGACCATCATGAAGCTGAAATCTGCCATTGTTCACCCGTTCTAGCAAACATCTTCTAATCTCCACATCGCTTTGACCCACAGGACGAGTGAATCACCAATTTACCTAAAATGTCTCTTTGAATCCAATGATATGATCTCTTGTAGGCAGTTGCTCGTAATGAACCCTGTGGAGAGGCCTTTTTACTCTCGTAAAAAGGTATATTAAATCACAATGCAACAAAACATTGTAATGGCAACGCAAGAACAAATTATTATATGATATATGCTGGATGCTTAGTTCTGATGTGGTGGAGATCGCACTACCATCATTGAACACAAAATTTTATTCATTTGCATATTTTGTCAAAACTAGTACGCATAGGAAATTTTAAAGAAATTGTGTGATTACAAAGCAATTTCATAAATTCATAATATGACTTTTTAATTTTTCTTAATTTATTAAAAAAATATGACATTTAAAGTGAATTTATATCTACTTAACGTAGTGAGCTGTATTGTTCAATGCAGTGAATTGATGTCTTAAATTAACAAAAGCATAATTTCATTATGTGTAACTGATGTGGTATAAAATATAAATATGAAGTAAATCTGTTCTAGTACTGTTAAAAAAATTGTTACCAACTATCGGCAAGCATTTTAATCAAAATATCTTTTACACAGTAAAATATGCAAATAATTTGTTGATCGTCTGGGTAAATGGTATTTGCAACTACATTAAAGAGAAATATTCATTAACAACAACTGATTATTAATTAAAATTAAGGATATTGTTATTTTAATATTGCACAAATATATATTACATTAATTCAAATAAAAAGACAATACTCTACATTTTTTCATATTTCTAATAAAATAAAAATAACCACCGATTGGAATTTTTTTTAAAACAGCAAAATTATTTCATAAGAAATTTCTTTTCATTTTTAATATAGGAAATATCATAAATAATCCAGCAATTAATATACGATTCTTGACTAATTTGTGTAAACAATATGAACATAGTTTGTAAGCATACGTGTATAACCTTCTGTAATACTCTGTCTGATTTATTTCCAGCGTTAAACATTCATTCATTCGTTTCAAGCATGTACCTCCACTGATATTTAATTTCGTAACATGAACATTATCTATTTTAGTACTAAATATCTGGGTTTGATTCTAGAATGAATATTTTAGTTTTGTAAAGAATCTGGCAACAATTTTTGTCTGTTATTATTTACCTTAACTAAAAGTAAATATGTCGGTACGATTAATTGGCAAAAAAAGTTGGTTTACTGGAAATTTACTTTTTGAAATTTTAAATAATTTAAAGAATTATGGTGTTGGTAGAGTAGTATGCCGAAATAGTTATAAGGATTATCCTGAAATATGTTATTATGTAATTCGTAAGGTTATACCAATGCGCGAAACTATCGGGCCCGGACCAGATGTAATTTTGATTTTAAATATAATTTATATTTTGAATGAAATTCTATTAAAAATTTTTTATGTATGTTCCATTTTACTTATTTATTAGATAGGATATCAAAAAACTGATTCAAAATGAAAGTTGCGGCTTCCGTTATTCCAATACTACCTTTACTATAGAGATTGTTTTTACAATTGAGCGATTTTTCTATTGCTTGTATAAATTACTAGTTTTTATCTTATTCAATACATTATTTAAAACTTAACTAATTATTAAAATACTCTGAAATTAGGGGATTACTAACAACAATTGATTGATTTTATATGCAAGTTGATTCAATTGTAGGAGATGTGATTGTGATTTGTTAAACCAAAATACTTAGGTGTATATAGTAACCATAGAATAAAACTCCTGATAGTTTGCATAGTGTAATTTCATGTTTGTAGAATCGATATGCTTCATTCTAAATATTGAGAATTACATTTTTCAATTTATATATGCATTTGTTGGAAAAACCTCATAGTTTTATGCTCTGTCATCGGTAGTTATCTATAGATCCAATAAAAAGTACAAAGAACTTTTTTTTCGTTATTTGTATTATTCCAATTCATGAAAATAAAATTACAGTAATTACTTTGAAACCATATATGGTAATAAATTTTAAAATGTGTATAAAATTAACTGCAGACATAGTAAATGATATCAATCTCATTTTCTGTAATGGGTTAATTCCCAATGAACGATACGCTCCTTGTCCGCCATCTTGTTTAGTAGCATACCGTACACTGGGATACAACCGAAATTTAAAAACAAATCATATTCAACATTACCCAAGCTTGTGCTAAATTAGTGAAAAATCGAGGGGCATCTTGAAATATAGGTTATCCAAGTATTTTTCCATTCAAATTTCCTTAATTCTCAGTGAACGGTACGCTCCTTGTCCGCCATCTTGTTTTAATAGCGTACCGTACACTGGGATAGAGCCCTGTAATGTTACATCATAGAGATATAATTTTTAATGCTCTGTACTGGATTTGCTGCCCGTTTCTGGATGCATTGCCTGAATTGATTTTGTTTTGTATTTTTGAAATATTTAAGTTGCCAAGTGAAATTTTGATGATGTTTGCCTATAAAGATAAGTCATTCCTTTAAGCACTTTATTATTCAACTTGTGTAGTAGCTTGTTTTAGGATTGACTAAATTATTGGGATGATTAATTTAAAGATGTTCAAATAAATTCATGATTTTTAGAATGCAAAAATTGTAATCATTGGATCCATTTAGTCTTGTGTATTTATTTAATTGTTTGTACATTAAAGTATAGTTTGATACATTTTAATAATTGTTAAAATTGTGGACTTATCTTAGCAAAAAAATAAACTTGTCGGCGTTAATAAATGAATAGGAGGAAAGTGAGTAATAAATTAAAATGATGCCGTTAAATTACAAAATATATTATCTTGCGAAATTTCAAAACATTTCTCTATTCAAAATTAAATTCACCTGGTGTGATAAAAAGAAAACAGTTCCATTGGATAAACCAATCATATTGTTGGAAAATAGCCAGCAAAGGAAAACTATGAAAATAATCTGTGTGTTAATGATTTTTCCTCTTGCTCTTAACAGTTTGATCTGAAGACTATTCTTGAATAATATCTAGCAACTTGAAAATAACAAGATTTTCTTAAACTAACAGTATATCTGGTGTTCTTGGCAATAAAAATTGTTGTTTCTTAAAAGCTAGCAGATATTTTTTGTCTTAGAGAAACTGATTTACTAATCTTTTATTAATAAAATTTTTCTACAAAAAATAAAATAAAAATAAAACCATTTAACATAATAAAAAATGAAAGAAAATAACAGATTTAAATATGATGCAAAATTATTAAGTAATATTTATTTTGATATAAGCAGATTATTCTAATGTAGTAAATTAAAATTGTAAAATAAATATATCTGCTATAAAATATGTTAATTATATAGACTAATATATTAAGAAACATAGAAAATTAGTAGATTTTTGTAATAATGAAAGACTATGAATATTATAATGTTAATGGATTGAATTGTAAAAGCAGAGGATACTATTTTCCTTTTTCTTATCTAATGTAGCATTGAATAATGTGTTATTCATTATGGAATATTGGAGGAAAAATATTTAAATTTTTAAAAAGATTGGTTTATAAAATCTTAAGTATACTAAATAACAATATAACAAGAAATTTTAAGGATAGAACTAGGTTTTAATGAAAAATTCATAAGCAAGTAACATAAAAAGCATAAAAATTTAATAAATTCCAAATTCTATAAATATTAAAATGTTAACTTATTTTTAAATTTAATCAATTGCAGAATTATTATTTACCTAAAGTTTGCTTATGATCTTGTAATGAGATAGTCTATGTGCAAGATTTCCAAACAATGGCATCCAACATGCTTGGATGGTTTAATGGATTTCTAAAATCCTGATTTTGTAGGGTCTGCTATAGAAATAATTTTTTAAGATATCCAGAATTCTTGATTGATTTATTGCAATGTGCTGTCTCCACTTGTATACTTTTTGACACTATTAATTTTCTAATCATTGAAATGAAAACTATTGATGGCTTTCTGTGCTAAATTCTATATGCCAATGACCTGATCATATGGACTACTTCTACCTGGAACAAAACAAATATTGTGTTGGAAACTATAAAACGGGCGTTTTCTGTTTAGTCTATGTTCAGCTGCGGCTGAGATATCCATTGTTATGTGCGCTCGATATTTTTTTTATAAAGCTTAAAGGTATTCTTACTCTTTTTGTACAATTTTTTCATGTTTGTTTCCCATTTTTATATTTTAATCCTAAACTAGATTGAACAAAACACGATTTACATCTACTCTTCTTGTACGAGTTTAAATTAAATCATACTGCAGCTGAAGCTTCAAAAATATTAATCAGGCATTCGGAGATGGATCCACCAGTGAAAAAAATGCTCGATATTGGCTCCAAAAATTTCGTTCTGACGATTTGAGAATCATCAATGAGCCTCGAGGAACACCACCGGCCCATATTAATAACGAGGAATTAAGAACGATTGTGGAATCGGATACACACACAACTAGTCAAACACTTGGGTCTGAACTAGGAACTAGTCCTACAGTTGTGTTAAAACATTTGAGTGCAATAAAAGTAAAAAAATTGGACTCATATGTGCCGCATGAATTGACGCAACTGCAGATGATCGATTGCAAAAGCAAGAGCGCATGTTTATTGCTTCACAATACACGATTGCCAATTTTACACCAAATCATCACTTGTAATATAAAGTGGATTTTGTATGATAATCGAAAACGACCAAGCCAATGGGTAGATAAGAATACACCCTCAGAACATACCCCGAAATCGAAATTTCATCAAAAAAAAAAAAAAAAAA
>JAPDSC010066477.1:0-24022 GCA_026290005.1 Latrodectus geometricus | reverse complement strand
TGCTCCATCTTTACTGCTGAAGCAACTGCTATCTACCACGCACTTCAGCAGGTGAATACAGATGACAATCATCAATTTTGTTTTTATACTGACAGCATGAGTGTTTTGGAAGCATTGAGAGGCAATAGTTTTAATTGTCATCCTGTTGTGTCTAAGATTTGTAGAGTATTGGAATCCCTTGCTGGCAAGGGTTACCAAATTTTATTTTGTTGGGTACCAAGTCACATAGGTCTTGATGGTAATGAGAGAGCGGATGCGGCTGCAAAGACTGCATCAGGTCGAATTTTACCATCTGTTCCGCTCTCTGATGTGAAAAAGGATGTTAAGAGATTCATACATTTTCTTTGCCAGGAGTCATGGAGCATGCAGGTCGGCAACAAACTACATAACATTTTCCCATACCTCACTTCATTATCAATTTTACCGTTACGAAGTGCCGATGTTCGATTAACTCGCCTTCGTATCGGACACACACGTTTCACACACAGACATTTGTTTTTAAATGAATTGAATATATGGTGTGAAACGTGTGATGTACCATATACTGTTCATCATATTTTAATAGCATGTCCTGTTTTTAACTTTTACCGTTTTATATTTTTTCATACAGACATTTTAACTATGTATGATTTGGTGGGGGAGCCACCCCATAGAAACCTTTTTGCCTTTTGCAGGGCGATTGGTTTTCTTAATTTTATTTAAGCCTTATAAATTTGATTTTATGAATTTTATTTTTACTTTCATTTTCAATGTTACATATTCACATTTTAATATAATCATACACACTTGTTTTTGTTTTTTAATCTCTCTTTTAATGTTGAGTCTGGGTTTTATTAATAGAATTTTTCTCTAAAGTGTAATTTCTTGGCGCAGCTTGTCCTTTTTGGACCTTGCGTCATAAAACCCAACCAAAACCAAACTAAACTTTTGGAGAACCCCTCAGAGGGTTTACTTTCTTTAAGTAAACACGGGTGTCACAAGCCCGAGGTACCCCAGTGATCTATCCTCTTCTTTCATTTATTCTCTTCTCTCCCCTGCTGCTTTTTCTTCCTTTTCTCCCACAATGTCTTTGCCCCTCAGGGGGTTTACTTTCTTTAAGTAAACACGGGTGTCACAATCCCGAGGTACCCCAGTGATCTGTCCTCTTTTTTATTTTCTTCTCTCCTCTCTCTTCTGCTTTTTCTTCCTTTTCTCCCTCATTATGGTTGCCTCTTAAGGGGTTGAGGGCTCCCCTTGAGCAGCTGTCGCCACTCTGTTGCTATTAGCTACTTTTGGGGACTAAATCACCCACTTGTTTGCCGTGCGTGGAGACCCGTGTCCCTGGAAATGAGGATCCTGGTAATTGAGGCCCCCAGAGACCAACACATTACTTTGGTCTCTGCTTCAGGTAAACGGGAGGTGTGTTGTGGTCCTCAGCACATCAATCGGCTTTATGGATCAAGCGATCGGTACATCTGCTAGATGACTCGTTAAGGGTGGAGGCCATCACAGGGATATACTGTGAGCGTATAGGATCTGGTAGCACTGGTGCAGCTGGTCTGCATCCCCTTGTTTGACTCGGTGGTGGCTGGTGCTGTCAGGTCCCGGAATTTTAAACAAAATAAATGGAAAATAAAAATTTTTCATTTCTCCCTCAAGAGCAACTTGTGGACAACAAAAACACAAAATTTTTTGTTATTAAAAGAAAGAAGGGCTCATTTGAAAATGTATCCCCCTTTCTAATTTATAAGGGAATATCGGGCTTAATCGGGGAAGTCAAGGATATCCGAAAATTACGATCTCGTGGCCTGTTAGTAGAGGCTGCTAACTCTACACAAACAGCAATGCTTAATAAAATGCGGGTGTTAGCAAATATCGAGGTAACTGTCTCGCCTCACAATAACCTAAAGTTTTCACAAGGTGTGATTTCTGCAAGGGATTTGTTATTCTCGCCGACAGATGAGATACTTGAGAATTTGCAGAGTCAAAAGGTCTGTGCCGTTAAACGCATTACAGTCAGAAGAGATGGTAAAGTTATTGAAACTAAATATCTCATTCTGACTTTTGCGACGCCAGACCTCCCTGACAATGCTAAAGCTGCTTATTTAAATCTACCTGTTTGGCCGTATATAATAAATCCCTTGAGTTATTTTCAGTGCCAACGTTTTGGGCATTCGAGAAACACTTGCAGGGGCAAACAAACTTGCGCTCGCTGCGCAGCAGTTGGCCACGATAATTAGACCTGCACAGCGAAGGAGGCATGCGTAAACTGTAGTGGTAATCATCCCTCCTATTCTCGAAACTGTCCTCAATGGGTACTAGAAAAAGAAATTACCACCTATAAAGTGAAAAATAAAGTTTCATACCTTGAGGCTAGAAAACAGGTTACCTCTAGAACACCGCAGCCTGGAAAGAGTTATTCGGCCGCTGCAAAAAAGGTCACCAGAAGCATATGTACGCAAACGGATACTCTGTCACTCCCCGTTATAAGATTACCCCAAACAAGCACTGACAAGCCAAAATCCTTATCTCCTACTTTAAGAAGAGCTCCTTTAGCTAAATCTAGAGGAGTTAAATCCTCTAAATTAAAATCTGCAAAGGAGGGTTTCCGTAAGTCCTCCTTATCCACCCGTAGAGCTATGACTCTTGAGGCTGATGCAGTCTCCCTTCATCCCTCGGACGATAATTTATCGTTCGAGGAAATGATCGAAGATTCGCCTTCCAGCTTGGGGGAGGAACTTTTCTATTTAAAAAATAACTTCCTTTGTTTCTTGGAACTGCCATGGTTTGCGTTTACATCTTGATGACATCAAGTCTATTACATCAGCTTTTAACCCCGCATGTAAAGCACTTCAGGAAACTTTCCTGAAGTCTACGAATACCATCTCTATGCGTGGGATCCAATGCTTCAGATAAGACTGTGGTGACGATGGTGCAGTGTCTGGAGGTGTTTGTATATTAACATCGAATAACTTCCCCAGCACTGTCCATCCATTAAATACTACCCTACAGGCTGTAGCTGTAAGAATACATACAACGTGCTTAATAACAGTCTGTAGTCTGTATTTACCACCACACGATGTCATCCGCCAAGAAGAACTTGATAATCTTATTGATCAGCTGCCTACACCATTTTTGTTGGTGGGTGATTTTAGCGGCCATAATTCCTTGTGGGGAAGTAGTGATACGAAATCTCGCGGTCGTCAGATAGAGCAGTTTATTTCTGATAACTGTCTCTGTCTGATAAATACCGACGAGAAAACATATTTCCACACACCCACAAGAACATTTCATTCTCTCGATCTCGTCATTTGTACACTCTCACTTCTGCCATAGTTAAATTTAACAGTGGGGAATGATCTGCATAATAGCGATCATTTCCCTCTCGTCATCTCCCAGGCTGGAGGTACTAGTGTAGAACAACGTCTACCTACGTACGTGTACAGTCGGGCAGATTGGCCTTTATTTACACAATTGGCCTTTGTTGATGATAATATGGTCATGATCGATAATGCCGTTCAAAAAGTCACCGAAACAATTATAAGTGCAGCTGATACTTCTATACCTAAAAGTTCTTCTATAACAAAAAGGCGTTGCAAACCATGGTGGAACAAAGAATGCCAACAAACCTATAAAAAACAAAAGAAGTTATGGGGACTATTCCGGAGATACCCCACAACGGAGAAACTTATTGCCTTTAAGAGAGCTAAAGCATTAGTTTCCAGAGCTCGTCGTCGAAGTCAGAAGGAATCCTGGTCTCGCTATGTCTCCTCCATCACATCTTCCACATCCAGCAAGCAGTTATGGAGAAAAGTAAAAGCAGCCAATGGCATATACACGGAATTTTCAATTCCTGTCTTGAAAACCGGAGCTGATATATACTCTTCTCCTGCAGACATCGCTAACGTCTTTGGTGAAACATTTGCTAGCGTTTCCAGCTCTGATTCTTACAGTCCTTTGTTTTAAAGGACAAAGAGTCGAGCTGAGCAAACACCTATCCGTTTCAACCAAAGACAAGCTTTTCCTTACAACTGCGAATTTCGGATGTTGGAATTGAAGCGAGCATTACAGCAGGCTAACAATACCAGCCCAGGACCAGACGGAATCAGCTATCAAATGCTTCGACATTTAAGTCCAGATTCCCTGTTGAACTTATTATATTTGTCCAATAGGATCTGGATTGAAAATACATTTCCATCACTCTGGAGCGAAGCAATAGTGATTCCTGTCCTTAAGTCTGGTAAGGATCCTTCGAATCCTTCACATTATCGACCAATAGCTCTGACGAGCTGTCTTTGTAAGACTCTCGAACGTGCGGAGAAATCATCTGGTTTCCATCTTCTTCGACATCGAGAAGGCATACGACCGTACGTGGCGATATGGTATTCTCCGTAATTTGATTTTGGCTTTCGGGGTAATCTTCCGATATTCCTTCAGAATTTCTTACGCTCCCGAGTTTTAAGTCCAATAATTTTTAATTTATTCATCAGTCATTCTGCATCTTTTATCACCTTCTGTTTATGGCACAATGTATGTAGATGACCTGCAAATATCTTGCCAAGGATCAAACATGCGATTAATTGAGAGGCAACTACAAACATCTGTTAATAAAATTGCTGCATGGTGTGCAGATAATGGCTTTACTTTATCTCTTAGCAAGAGCTGTTGTGTCCATTTCTGCAAGAAAACCAGCATTCATAACGATCCTGTTATCAAATTGAAAAATACTTCAATACCTGTAGTCAACGAGATCAAATTTCTTGGTGTGATATTTGACCGAAAACTGACCTTTCTTCCGCATGATTTACATCTGCGTAAGAAGTGTGAGCGATCGCTTAATATCCTTATGGTGTTGTCAAATACTTCTTGGGGTGCTGATCGCTTGTCACTGCTTCGTGTCTATCAATCAATAATTTTGTCTCGTATTGACTACGGTTGTGTTGTCTATGGATCTGCTAGGTCTTCTGTCTTACGCAGATTGGATACTGTACATCACTCTGCTTTGAGTGTATGTTCAGGCGCATTCCGCACATCACCCGTCCAGAGTCTTTATGCCATCTGTCATCAATTGCCTTTAGACCTGAGACGGATGCAGCTGTCTCTCAATTATTACGCAAAGGTCATGTCTGAGGGTCAACATCCTTTACGTTCCTTGGCCATTTCTCCTGCATTAGAGAGACTATATGATGCTCGCCTATACAGCATCCAACCTTTTCTCACTCGAACTAAAGATCAACTCCATTTGACAGTCCTACATGATGTCCGTTTTATTAAAACGTACTTACAATCACATCCACCCTGGTACGATCCACAGATAACTATTATTAATCCATTTGCTGAATATACAAAATCGGACACAACTTAAACAGTTTTTCAACAGCTTTATCTATCTCATCGCTGTCAGTATTCATCATACACGCCTGTATTCACGGATGGTTCAAAAACTGCAGGACATATTGGCTGTGGCATATTTTATGCTGACACCAGTCATGGTTACAGCCTCCATACGTCCTGCCCTTCTGCTAGTGAGTACAGGGCAGTTTTATAAAATCTGTATGTATACTGACAGTTTAAGTGTTTTGGAAGCGTTGGAAAACTATAATAATTGTCATCCAGTTGTGTCCAAGATTTTCGGAGCATTAGATTCCGTTGCTGGCAAGGGATATGACAACATTTTCTGTTGGATCCCAGGTCATGTAGGTCTAGAGGGAAATGAAAAGGCAGATGCAGCTGCTAAAGCTGCATCGTCCGTACTCCATTCATCTGTCCCTCTTTTCGACGTGAGAAGGGTTGTAAAAAGATTTGTAAATTCTCTGGCAGGAGTTATGGAGTATGCAGGTCACAAACAAACTGCGTGCCATATTCTCATCTTTCATTCCATCATCAGTTTTACCGATACGAAGAGCAGATGTTTGATTAACTAGCCTTCGTATCGGACACACACGTTTCACACACAGACATTTGTTTTTAAGTGAACTAAATCCATGGTGTGAAACGTGTGATGTACCATACACTGTATATCATATTTTAATCGCATGTCCTGATTTTAACGTTTACCGTTTATATTTTTTCATACTGACATTTTAACTCTATATGATTTAGTGGGCAGCCACCCCACAGAAACCTTTTTTGCCTTTTTAAAGGCGATTGGTTTTCTTAATTTTGTTTAAACTTTATGGTTTTCATTTTATAAGTTTTATTTTTACTTTTATTTGATCTAGTGTAGGTTTTTAAAAATATATATATGCATTTAATTTTGTATTTTAACCTTTTATTGTTGAGTCTGGGTTTTGTCAATAATATATTTCCTTAAAATTTTATTTCTGGCGCAGCTTGTCCTTTTTGGACCTTGCGTAAAAAAACCCAACCCAACAACATTCAGCATTGAAAGTATTTACAGATTGAATTAAAACTGCAAGACATGTTGGCTGTGGATGTTTTATGCTAATACCAGTTATGGTTACAACCTTCATACGTCCTGCTCCATCTTTACCGCTGAAGCAATGGCTATTCATCAAGCCCTTCAGCTACTGAATACAGAGCAGTTTAATAAAATCTGCATGTATACTGACAGTTTGAGTGTTTTAGAAGCGTTGAAAAACTATAACAATTGTCATCCAGTTATGTTCAAGATTTTCGGAGCATTGGATTCCCTTGCTGGAAAGGGTTATGACATCATTTTCTGTTGGATCCCAGGTCATGTAGGTCTAGAGCAGTGTTTCTCAACGTGGAGCCAACTCCCCACAGGGGGGCAATCCGAAAATGTACTCGAGACGAGTTTAACCCTTTCGCTTCGGGCCATTTAAATGCAATGCCAAATTTAACGAAAAAAGCAAATTCTTAAATAATTAAGGTAAATAATTTTTGGGTATAATTTCGTATGACGAGACCAAAATATCAACTGGGTGTTTGGCGTCGTCACGTTAACTTCCCTGTGGCAGATGGCAGGCTCCACGGGGAATCCCGGACGTTTTAAAATCTCGGTAAACAACGCAGATGTTCGCACTTGAATGGTCCATCGCAATGTATGTAGTGTTCACAGAATTCAGTAGGTGTTAATTTGAAATAAGTGTCCGTCAAAACTGTTGCAAAAACTCGGTTATTTAATAAATATATAAATTACCTAGATAAAGTTGGTAAGTATTTGATTTTTTTTATTTATTTTAGAAACATAACTTTCCAGAAAATTTTGTCAAATGGAAAAAATATATTATTTTGCGGTGGCAGTGTAGTAAATGTGTCATATACAGTTAAATAAATATGTATTTTTTAGTATACGTTTACTCTTTCACATTAAATTAATTTTAACACATACTTTAATTTTAGGTTTTAATCGATCTTATATTTATTTCTTATAGCCCCCATAGTAGAATGAGTGGTGCAAGCAAGAAAAATACTCGTCAATATTCGGAGGAATATTTTAAATTTGGGTTCATACCCGCTGTCCGCGATGAGCGGATTCCTTTTTGTCTCTTATGCCAGCAATGCTTGACCAACGAATCAATGAAACGAGGTCGTCTTAAGGCTCATTTAAAGGCGAAATACACTGCTCATATTAATTCAGATTTGAATTACTTTAATACCTTAAAGAAAAATTTTGAAAAGAGAAGAACATTAAAGTCTCTATTGAATGCTCATAGTTCAACTAATAATCGTGTTCTTGAGGCTAGTTATCAAATTTTTTTTTCATCGCTAAAACTGGAAAAAATCATACTATAGGAGAGAATTTAATAAAACCGTCAATATCAGCATTTCTTAAAACGGTTCTTGAAAAAGATGACAAATGTAAAAGCTATGCCACTCATTTAACAATACTGTTAGCAGAAGAATAGACGAAATGAGTGAAGATGTTGAAAAACAACTTGTTGAAAAATTGAAAACTAGGAATTTCTCAGTGCAAATGGATGAATCAACTTTGAGAGACAGTGAGGCAGTATTGATATCTTACGTAAGATATATTGATAAAGGACATTTTGATGAAGAAATGTTGTTCTGTAAAGTATTAGCACCACTACTTCCAAAGATATATATAATATGCTAAAAAACTGTTTAGATGTCAATGATATACCAATGAAAAATATAACATCTTGTGCTGCAGATGGTGCTCCTAATATGATGGGCAAGAAAATTGGCTGCTTAAAATTGATGAAAGATGCGAATCCAGAAATGATTCTTGTGCATTGTGTTATTCATAGGAAAAACTTGGTAGCTAAAAACATATCGCCTGTTCTAAATGAAGTACTACATTCAGTTATAAAGTGTGTTAATACTATTAAAACTAATGCCAAATGTGAACGTCTCTTCAAACTATTTTGTGAAAAACAAAATGAGGATCATGTTAGACTTTTATTTCATACTGAAGTAAGATGGCTATCTAAAGGGAACTGTTTGAAAAGATTTATGGAACTGTTTGATACTCTTGGTGATTTTTTAAGTGACAAACCTGAAATGAAGTATCTATTAACAATCGATGGTAAAGCATTTGTGAGTTATTTAGCCAATATCTTTGAAAAACTAAATAAATTAAATACGCAACTTCAAGGAACAAATAAAACTCTTGTCGATGCAAAAGCGAAGATATTAGGTTTCAATACTCATGTTGAGTTATGTCAGTAACATATTAACAACAAAAACTTTCAACAGTTTCATTGGCTCTAAAAATGTGAAGTTACTGATACCGCATTACTTGTTATTGTCAATCATCTGAATATTCTATCGGCTGATTTAAAAGAAAGATTTTCTGATTTGAAACAAATTGATTTTCCAATATGGATGATGCAGCCAATGTTAGTGGATTCGTATGATATATCAAATATGGAGTATCAAGAAGAACTTGCAGAGTTACATAATGATGAGTCAGTTAAAACTTTATTTAATATAAAAGGAGCGATGGCATGGCTTTGTGAGGAAACAGAGATCAAATACCCAAATTCAACGAAATGTGCAAGAAAACTATTGCTACCGTTTCCATCTTCATATTTAGCTAAATGTGGATTTAGTGCTGTAAATGATTTACTGGTAAGAAAAAGAAATCGGCTGGATATAACACAACGTGGAGACTTGAGACTGATGCTAACCAAATTGGAACCTAATATAAAATCTTTGTGCTGCAAGCATCAAGCGCAAGGATCTCACTAAACTAAAATAATAAATTAATATAGAAAAATCTTTATTAAAATTATTTGAAATTTGAATGTCAGTTTTTGATTATATGTTTTGAAAATCTACTTACTGTGTTTCGTTAACAATTTCCTGTTTATTTGTTCCTAAAACCTATCATTTTAATTTCTTAAGTGAACAATTCAATTTCTTAATAATAAAAGTTATGTATGTTACATGTGGGGGGCATAGGAATTTTGGAAAGGCTAAGGTGGGGCATGGCACAAAAAAGGAAAAGGCGGATGTAGCCGCTAAAGCTGCATAGTCCTTACTTCATTCATCTCTCCCTCTTCTCGATGTGAAAAAGGTTGTTAAAAGACTTGTTAATTCTCTCAGGCAGGAGTACTGGAATATGCTGGTCTCCAACAAACTACGTGCCATATTTCCATACGTCATCCCTTTATTAGTTTTACCGTTACGAAGTGGCGATGCTCGTTTAACTCGCGTTCGTATCGGACACAAACGTTTCACACACAGATATTTGTTTTAAGTGACCTAAATCCATGGTGTGAAACTTGTGATGAACCACATACTGTTTCTCATATTTTAATTTCATGTTCTTATTTTAACCTTTAGCGTTTTAAATATTTTCGAACAGACCTTTTAACTTTGTATGATTTAGTGGGGTAGTCACCCCACCGAAACCTTTTTTCCTTTTTAAGGGAAATTGGTTTCCTTAATTTTATTTAAATTTTGGAATTTTATTTTACTTTCATATACTTATGATTTTTTTGGGTTTTAAAATTAATATAATTTATTTTTTGTGTTTTATATTTTTAAAGTTGAGTTTGGGTTTTGTCTATAATTTATTAATTTCCTTTAAAACTTAATTTTTTCGCGCAGCTTCTCCTCCTTGGACCTGGCGCCACAAAACCCAACCAACCAACCTAACTTTTGGAGAAAGTAAGCAACAATGATTCTATGGTTAACCTTGGTAACAATGAATGGGCTTGGAAATGGGCGTCTTAGGCCTAGGTCCAGTGTTAGCATTTGGACATATGTTAATATATCTGTGCCATTTGCAGCATATAATTTATATTTAGAGACTTGGCATTCACCTTTTCTTTTATTTCAAGGCTGAATTAAAATATCGGCTCCATTATCAACAAGAAATTTGCAACCCGTTCCTCTATCCCTGACAAATAAACGGTATTTGCGGCCAACATTTCGGCAGCAGGACTCACCACCGCGTCTACTGCTGGGACTGGTTTCCCGACTCATTCCAACTACACGGCTGTATGCATTTGTCGGAAAGGTATTTCTTCCCAAATTTGAAGTGGTAATAGCAGAATTTCACTTGTGGATTGTAGCAGCGTCTCGATTTGCTGCGACTCGTACTCCTCTAGTGGCAACGATGGCTACGGCTCCGGTACTTCTGCTGCTGCTTCATAGAGCCAATTTGGCATTCGAGTGTAGCAATTTTAGCCAGGAGTTGATCGATTCCCACAGAGACCTTCTGTACTACCGCAACATCCATTGTTCTCGGTCCTATCTCAATGATCTTATACTCCATAGTCGCTAGTTAATCAAGGTTTTCATCACTAACGATGATCACCCCTTGACTGAATCAGATATCTTATCTAGCCACAGCGTGCGCAATACTTTGTCTAAAACGTTAGTATCAGCAAGTGCACCCATTTTTCTGAAGAGTTTACTTGGTAGCAAGTCCCCTAGCTCAAGTCCTATTAGAAGCCGTTTCATTTTTTTATTTTCACTCTCCACGAAAATTTGCAGTAGTCCTTCCTTTGCTGCCGAATATTTGTTCGGAGATGGATCCTTCACAGTGTCCCAAATATCATCCAGAATTTTTGGTTCCAATTAAGCGACGAGGTGGCTATACATACTCTCCTCCGAGGTAATTCTACTGATCTTGAACTGCGCTTCAACCTGGTAAAACCAAATTTCAGGTTTATCGAACCAGAACGGTGGTATTTTTATACTCACGCCACTTGCTTCTAATGTTTCCGTGTTGGGCATTTTGAATTATTAAGCAGATTGAAATCACTTCTGGGTCACCAATTATTAGAGGTGTTGTACATTCGTATTAAGTTTGTTTGGTTACGTGGTGTTCAAAATAACTCAACAAGGTTCAGCATCTAATAGATATTTTATTATGCGTACAATATCGATCGTATCAGCGAAGCGACTAAACATGGCGTTCAAAAACAACATGTTTTTTCAAGTACAGCTCGGTTTCCAGTTAACATTAAGATAAACAGTTAAAAGATATAAAAGTAAAATTACATAAAATGAAATATAAGTTACTGCAATTAAAACAAAAATTAACAATAATTAATTACTTTTGAATAAAATAAACTTAACATTTATTACTTTAGGAAATATAATTAATTTGTATTCTTTATAACCCTGTCGGATGTCATTCAATCAATATGAGAAAGCTGTTTGACAGGTGCAGTCATCTAGTAGCGATAATAACAATAGATGTTGTAATTTATAGTTTAGAGATGATTAGATTGTAAGGATTATATTATAGCAATACAGACGACGGACCAGTGCCTTTTTAAATTATTTTCTTCAGACACAAACATACATAACAAAAAAGATATGGGGAATAATTCCCGCTTGAGAATTATAACCGTTCTCCTCAAATCGCAAACTTATTCTGTTCTATTGAAAACAATATCACGTGACGTTGCACGCATGCGCGAACAGATGTTGTCCTTATAGTTCTACACTTTTTAAAATCATATTTTAACCATGTCTGATTTAGTAAGGCAGCCACCTCACAGAAACCTTTTTGCCTTTTTGAGGGCAATAGATTTATGGATTTGATTTATTTTAATTTGATTTTAATATTGCTTGGGTTTTCTAAAATTTATGAATGATTTACAAATACAAAGTCTTGGCGCTGTTTAGGTCCCCTTCTTGGACCTTGTGGAAGAAAACCCAACCAACCAATCATGCTTCAACATTTAAAAGCAGACTCCTTATCGAATTTATTGCTTTTGTTCAATAGGATCTGGACTGAAAATGAATTTCCATCCCTTTGGAATTAAGCAACTGTAGTTATCAATTCTAAAGCCTGGTAAGAATCCTTTAAAACCTTCACATTACGGACCAATTACTCTTACGTGTTGCTTATGTAAGACTCTCGAACGTATGGTCAGTGACCGACTGGTATATGTCTTGAAAAATAATAAATGTATTCCTGTAAACCAGAATGCCTTCCGTTAAGGGAGATTGACTCTTGATAATTATGACATACTTGGATACCCAGATTCACAACGCTTTCGTGCGAAGACATCATTTGGTTTCCATTTTCTTTGACTTAGAAAAAGCCTCTGACCGTACATGGCGGTACCGAATTTTCTGTACGCTATGTAATTTTGGATACTTACACAGGCATCTATTTTTAAGTGAATTGAATTTATGATGTGAAACGCTTGATAAGCCATTAACTGTTATACATATTTCAATATTATGTCCAGTTTTTAATCATTACAGATTTACCTTTTTATAAAGCGATCTTTTAACCTTATGTGATTTGCTGGGGGAGCCACCTTACAGAAACCTTTTCACTTTTTTTGAAAGCAATAGGCTTTTCTAATTTTAATTTATGAAAATAAATTTTATGTAATAGATTTTATGTTGTTAGTTTGTTCCCACCCTCCTTTATTTTTTCATATTACTATATACAACAAATTTTTTAGCATGATTTTAACGTTGATTTGGTTTTAAAGTAAGATATCAAAAAAAAGTTTAATTTTTGAAAACCAAGTTTGGTTTATAATGTCCATTTTTGGAACTTGCGCTGTAAAACGCAAACAACCAACTAATGCAGAGTGCTACATTTCATGTTTTGCAGACTAATATGGATCTTTTTTGCTTCCATTGCTTATTGCAAACAACGCATCTTCTTTTTTTTCGTATAAATTGCCAATGCATTTCTTCTGGACAAGTGCTGGTTTTCTAAAAGGTTTTGAATTATTTCTATGAATATAAGGGAACAAATCAAATTGATGCAGAAAGATTTGTGTCTTGCTTCAGCCCTGACTCTTATATATAATAAATTCGCTTAACATGGTTAAATCTAATAAGGGGAAAATAATATTTTTCCACTCATATGGTCTCCGTCCAAAAGTGTAAGCATCGGCCATCATATCACTTTTATCAATGTAACGCATGTTTATTATAATTTCATACAATATTTTGTCTTTCCTTCCCATAATTTTTTTTTATAAAATTTGGATCATCTATGTTGCTTAACATGTAAACTTCGCGTTTGTCTTTCCAACACAATGCTGCCATTCCACTACAAATACGGAGATTAACATTACCTTGTTTTAACTTGATTTAGGAAAGCTCTTTGGGGCTCTTTGTTTTCAAATACTTCTTACTGTGCCAAATCAAAAAAAAAAAATTTAAAAGATCGTAGAAAAACAAATTATTCATTTATAACTTATTGTATTTATTCTTTAAGGATTTCTTAATTTTGAAACACTCCTCACGGGATTTACTTTCTTTAAGTAAACACGGGTGTCACAATCCCGAAGTATCCCAGTGATCTGTCCTCTTTTTTCTTTTCGTCTCTCTTCTATTTTTCTTCCTTTTCTCCCTCATTGTGGTTGCCTCTTTTGAGCTTGAAGGCTCCCCTTGAACAACTGTCGCCGCTTTGTTGCTAATAGCTTCTTTTGGGGACTAAATCACAAACGTGTTTGCCGTGCCTGGTGACCCGTGACCCAAGAAAGGAGGGTCCCGGTAATTGAGGCCCATAGAGACCAATACATTGCTTTGGCTTCTGCTTGAGGTAAACGGAAGGTGTGTTGTGGTCCTCTGCATATCAATAGGCTTTATGGATCAAGTGTTCGGTATATCTGCTAAATGACTCGTTAAGGGTGGAGGCCATAACAGGGATGTACTGTGAACATATAGGACTTGGCTAGTACTGGTGCAGCTGGTTTGCATCCCCTTGTTGGACTCGGTGGTGCGGTCGCGAAATTTTAAAATTACATTATGGAAAACAAAAAATTATCTTTTCTCCCACGGGAACACTTGTTAAATGACTCAAATTCAAAAGTGGGTTCTTTTGAAAAAGTATCCCCTTTTCTTATTCAAAGAGGAATATCGGGTTTTATAGGAGAAGTAAAAGGTATCCGGAAATTAAAATCAGGTGAATTATTGATAGAGGTTGCTAACTCTACTCAGTCAGCTAAAATAATAGATAGGCAATTGATGGCGAATATAGAGGTGACTGTCCTGCCTCATGGGAATTTAAATTTTTCGCGTGGAGTGATTTCCGAAAGAGATTTGTTAAATACGTTGACGGATGAAATTCTCGATAACTTGAAAAGTCAAAAGGTTTGTGGAGTTGAACGCATTAGAGTCAGAAGAGATGGGCAGTTCACTGACAATAAAAATCTCATTCTGACATTTGCGACCCCAGACATTCCTGACAAAATGAAAGTTGCTTACTTGAATCTTCCCGTCCGACAACACATTCCAAATCCCTTGCGATGTTCCAATGCCAGCATTTTTGACTCTCGAGAAACGCTTGCAGAGACAAACTGACCTGCGCTCGCTGCGCAGTACTTGGCAACGATAGTTCGATCTGCACATTAAACGAAGCGTGCGTAAACTGTCAAGGTGAACATCCCTCCTATTCTCGAAGTTGTCCTCAATGTGCTTATGAAAAAAAAAATCACCACGCGTATGGTTAAAAACATTACCTATCCTGAGGCTAGGAAAATTGTTGCCTCTCGTACGCCACAGCCTGGAATGAGTTACGCAACCGCAGCAAGAATAATCACCAAATGTTCAAGTACAAAAACGGATACCCTGTCACTTCCTGTAATAAGATTACCCCAAGTTTATAATGAAAGACCAAAATAAGCAACTACATTAAAAAGCTTCGTTGGCTAAATCGAGAGGCGTTAAAGCCTCCAAACTAAAATTTGCAAAGGAGGGTCCTCGGAAAATCCTCCTTATCCACCCGTAGATCCATATCCCTGGAAGCTGATGATGTGTCTCTTCTTCCCTTGGACGATAATTTATCGCTCGAGAAAATGATAGAAGACTCGTCTTCCAGTTCCAGGGGAAGAGTATTTCAATTTAAATAATAACGTTCACATCTTGATGACATCAAGTCTATTATATCAGCTTATAACCCTGCAGGCGTAGCACTTCAGGAAACCTTCCTGAAGTCATCGAGTAACATCACAATGCGTTGGTTTCAATGCTTTAGAAAAGACTGTGGTGATGATGGTGCAGTGTCTGGAGGTGTTTGTATATTAACATCTAATGACTTCCCCAGCACTGTCCATCCAATCAATACAACTCTACAGGATGTAGCTGTTAGAAATCATACAACTCGTTTGATTACAGTCTGTAGTTTGTATCTAAGCACCATATGATGTCATCCGTCAAGAAGAGCTTGATATATTAGTTGATCACCTGCCTTCACCATATTTGTTATACGGTGACTTTAATGGCCATAATACTTTGTGGGGAAGTAATGATATTAATACTCGTAGTTGCCAGATAGAGCAGTTTTTTCTGATAATTGTCTCTGTCTGCTTAATTCCAACGAGAAAACATACTTCCACTTTCCCACAAGAACATTTCATTCTCTCGATCTTGCCATTTGTACTTCCTCACTTCTGCCATTGTTAAATTTAACAGTAGGGAATGATCTGCATAACAGCGATCATTTCCCACTCGTCATCTCCAAGACTGAAGGTAGTAGTGTAGGACAACGTCTACCTACGTACGTGTAAAGTCGGGTAGATTGGCCTTTATATACACAATTGGCAGTCGTTGATAATAAAATGGTTACAATGGAGAATATTGATAATGCCGTACATAAAGTCACTGACACAATTATAAGTGCAGCTGATGCAACAATGCCCAAAAGTTCTTCTATACCACATGGGCGTTGCAAATTGTGGTGGAATAATGAATGTCAAAAAACAAATGAAGTTATGTGGGTTATTCCGGAGATACCCCACAACGGAGAATTTAAATGCATTTAAGAGAGCATAAGTATTAGCTTACAGAGCTCGTCGTCAAAATCAGAAGGAATCTTGGTCTGTCTATGTTTTTTCCATAAGATCTTCTACATCCAGTAAGGAGTTGTGGAGAAGAGTAAAACCAGCCAAAGGAATTAATAAGGAATTTTCCATTCCCATATTAAAAACCGGAGCTGATATACATTTTTCTCCTAAGGAAATCGCTAACGTCCTTGGTGAAACTTTTGCTAATGTCTCAAGCACTGACACTTACAGTCCTTCGTTTTTAAGGACTAAGAATCGTGCTGAGCAAAATCCAATTCGTTTCAATCAGGGACAAGCCTTACCACGGATGTCAGAATTGAAGAACGCATTACAGCAGACTAATAACACCAGTCCAGGTCCTGATGGAATCAGCTATCTTATGCTTCAAAATTTAAGTCCAGATTCCCTATTGAACTTACTGCTTTTGTTCAATAGGATCTGGACTGAAAATGAATTTCCATCTCTTTGGGGAGGAGCAATAGTGATTCCGATTCTCAAGCCTGGTAAGGATCCTTCTGAACCTTCAAATTATCGACCAATAGCTCTGACCAGCTGTTTAAGTAAGACTCTCGAACATATGGTCAACGCCCGACTCGTATATGTCTTAGAAACAAATAAATGTATTCCTATGAATCAGAGTGACTACCGCAAATGAAGATCCACTCATGATAATATTACATTCTTGGAAATGCAGATCCACAATGTCTTTGTGCAGAGAAATCATCTCGTTTCCATTTTCTTCGACATAGAAAAGGCTTATGACCGTACGTGGCGTTATGGAATTCTCCGTAGGATTTATGATTTTGGCTTTTGGGGTAATCAGCAGATGTTCCTGCAGAATTTTTTACGCTCCCGTGACTTTAAAGTCTGTATTGGATTAATTTTTTCCAATACTTTTAGTCAATTGGAGGGTGTTCCGCAGGGTTCAATTTTAAGCGTCACACTTTTTAGCTTATTCATTAGCAACATCCTTCATCATCTACCTTCATCTATACAAGAAACATTGTTTGTTGACGACCTGCATATATCTTGTCAGGGGTCTAATATGCGATTAATTGAGAGACAACTACAAACTGTTGTAAATTAATTGGCTGCACGGTGTGCTGAAAATGGCCATACTAATTTTCCTACCAAGAGTAGTTGTGTCCATTTTTGCTGAAAGACAAGCCTGTATAAATGATCCAATTATCTACATCAACAGTACACCAATACCTGTGGTCAATGAGGTGAAATTTCTAGGATTGATATTCGACAGAAAATTATTTTTTTTCCCGCATATTTTATATAAGGTTGAGCGATCGCTTAATATCTTAAAAGTGTTATCAAATACATCTTGGGTTACAGATCGCTTGTCACACCTTCGGGTTTATTAATCACTGATTTTATCCCGCATTGACTACGAATGTATTGGGTATGGATCTGCAAGATGTACTGTCTTACTCAGATTAGACACTGTTCATCGCTCTGCCTTGAGAATATGTTCAGGTGCATTTCGCACATCACCCGTCTAGAGTCTATGTGATATGTCATCAATTACCACTAGACCTGCGACGAATGCAGCTGTCTCTCAATTACTAAGCTAAGGTTATGTCCACACCTCATCATTCATTACGGTCCATGGTTCGAAATGCCTCTATTAAAAGACTATACGATGCATGTTCAATGAGCATCCCACCTTTTCTGGCACGAATAAAGTCACATTTGCCTTTGACTGATCTACGTGATTTGCGGAACTTATCAACCTATTACTTTGTCATCCTCCTTGGTCATAACCCGACACTTGCTTCTATTTATTCCTTTACTCAATATTGAAAGTCTGACACAATTCCCATTGTATTTCAACAGCTATTTTATTCTCATCGCTGTCAATATCAATCTTAGAAACCTGTATTCACAGATGGCTCTAAGTCAGCAGGACATGTTGGCTGTGGTATTTTTATTAATAATACTTCTTATGGTTACAGCCTACATTCGTCCTGCTCCATCTTTACAGCTGAAGCAACAGCTATCTGGCACACACTTCAGCAGGTGAATACAGAAGAGTATCGTCAAATTTGTATTTACACTGACAGCATGAGTGTTTTGCAGGCTTTGAGAGACAATAGTTTCAATAATCATCCTGTTGTGTCTTGGATTTTCAGAGTATTGGAATCCCTTGCTTGCAAGGGTTACCAAATTTTATTTTGTTGGGTACCAAGTCACGTTGGTCTTGATGGAAATGAGAGAGCTTTTTGTTTGTTTGGGTTGGGTTTTGTGGCGCAAGGTTCAAAAAGGACAAGGTGCGCCAAAATTTAAGCATTAAAGAGAATTAATACATTTTAGGCAAAACCCAAACTCAACATTAAAATTTTAAAACACAAAAATAAATGTATATATTTATATTAAAATCTAAAAATGTAAAGGCATATGCAAGTGAAATAAAATTAATAGAATTTAAATAAAATTAAGGAAACCAATTTCCCTTAAATAGGAAAAAAGGTTTCGTTGGGGTGACTCCCCAACTAAATCATACATGGTTAAAAGGTTTGAAAATATTTAAAACGGTAAACGTTAAAAACAGGACATGAGGTTAAAATATGATTAACAGTATAAGGTACATCACACGTTTCACACCATGGATTCAATTCATTTAGAAACAAATGTCTGTGTGTGAAACGTGTGTGTCCGATACGAAGGCGAGTTAAAATAACATCTGCTCTTCGTAGCGGTAAAACAGATAATGAGATGACGTATGGGAAGATAGTATGTAATTTGTTGACAACCTGCAAATTCCATGATTCCTGCCAAAGAGAATAAATGAATGTTTTGACACCCTTTCTCACATCAGAGAGCGGAACTGATGGTAAGTGTTGGAAATGAGAGAGCGGATGCAGCTGCAAAAGAAGGCTCAGGTCAAATGTTACCATCAGTTCCGCTCTCTGATGTGAGAAGGGTTGTTAAAATATTCCCTATGGCAGGAATCATGGAATATGCAGGTTGTCAACAAATTACATTCTATATTGTCATCCGTTACCTCATTATCTGTTTTACCATTACGAAGAGCAGATGTTAAATTGACTCGCTTTCGTATCGGACACACACTTTTCACGCACAAACAACTATTTCTAAGTGAATTAAATCCATGGTGTGAAACGTGTAATGAACCATATACTGTGTCTCATATTTTAATTTCATGTCCTGTTTTTAGCTTTTACCGTTTTAAATTTTTTGCTACTGACCTTTTAACTATGTTTGATTTAGTGAGGGAGTCACCCCACGGAAACCTTTTTGCCTTTCTAAGAGAAATTGGTTTCCTTCAGTTCATCAACTTTTATGAATTTTATATTACTCTCATTTATTTATATTTTTTCGGATTTTAAAATATATATATACATTTATTTTTGTATTTTAAATTTTTATTGTTGTTTTTGGTTTCTCTCTAAAATAATAAATTTTCTTCAATACTTAATTTTTGGCGCAGCTTGTCCTTTTTGGACCTTGCGTCATAAATCCCAGTGAACCAACTAAGCATTATAGTTCTAAATGCCTATGAAGACCATAAAAAGTCGGACACAACTCCAGCTATTGTTCAACAGATTTATTTATATTATCGCATTCAGTATGCTATGTACATTCCCGACTACACAGATGGATCCAAGACTGCTGGATATGTGGGCTGTGGAGTTTATGTTGAGACTACCTCCTTCAGTTGCAGCCCCCTCAGGGGCTTTACTTTCTTTAAGTAAACACGGGTGTAACAATCCCAAGGTACCCCAGTGATCTATCGTCTTCTTTCTTTTCTTCTTTTCTCTCCCCATCAGCTTTTTCTTCCTTTTCTCTCTCATTGTGGTTGCCTCTGATGAGGTTGAAGGTTTCCCTTGAGCTTTTCTGTTATAAGATTACTGATGTCTATTATCACCCCTGCAGCTGCTTCGAAAGAAGCTTCTTTCCAACTTAATGGCAAAATTAAGCAATTCTTTGTACTTATGAAAAAGACCACTATTCTCGTAAAACATTACAGCTACAGCCATAAGGCTTTAGGTCCACCAGGTGCAGCAAGACTTTACGCCTAATATCACCCCCGCACTTGCTCCGAAAGAAACGAGTGTCCAGTTTAATGGCAAAAGTTTTCCAATTCTAAAGAAAATCTTAAATATTAGATAAAGCCTAAAAAGAATGCCATTTTTCTACCTTTGAAGATCACCGCAAAGACACTTAGTCCTTTTATCTTCGTGTCAATGAAATAAACAAGAAAATAAAAAATTAATATAAAATGCCTTTTTCTTCACAAATATTTGTTATGTAGAATAAAAAAGCTTCATTTATGTATTAAAAAGGAATTTATACCAGGTAACAATTCCTTTATTTTCATAATGTTGTGTAAGAAAGACGTAGAAAACTTAAAATTCCTTAGTAAAAGTCGGACGACGTCTACAATATTAAAAAATTGACAAAAACTTATTAAATTAGTTTGTCAAAGTGTTTTAAATCTTTTACAAGGCAATCTTTTCATCACTATATATATATTTATCTACATAAATAGTTGGCATGAAAAGCAGCAAATAATTTCAATATACAGAATTTATTTTCAGATATTAACATTACATTATTTTTTGGTAAATATATTCCCAATTAGCTTAATAGATACTGATTTAAAAATTTTATAAAGCATTTACTGTAAAATTTTTTGTCATAATTCACATATATCATGTTTATTTAGAAAATGTTAAGGCGAAAAATCTTACTTATGTCCGTAGGGCAGAGTACTTAAATCCTTCAATAAGATGCATTTGTTATAAACAATTCTGTATACCTTTATCTCTAGTCGGTTCATCACTTTTTTTAACTAATGTTGTTATTCTTGAAAGATTTTCATTAGCAATTGAGCTGTATTTATATATCGAACACACTAAATGCTTCATAGAATCAAAGTTCAATACTTGAGCGTTTTTGTAATTTAATGTGAATCCTTTTACTTTCCAACATGTCTTCTTTCTTTTTGTTTAATATGCATAATTCTTGGCTTCTCCTGCAACGAAAATATGTACATTAAAAAAAAGTAGTAAATACAATTTTCATACATAAATTTACTTTCCTTCAAATCAAAATTAAAGTAATATAACAATTATAATACCAAGAAATACAAATATCAAAAAAGAAAATTTCGATGGTATCTCCGTCCAGTTCGTCTGTGAAATCTCCTAAAAAGTTACCAATAAGAGGATCATTGTATCCAATCTTGCATATATAATTGAGTGTGTATGATGATATAACACAGCTTGATTAAGCTTACCCATTTTAGAATAAAGTTTAATCCTAGCCCTCGTGGTCTTGAAAGTAATTAGAAAGATTTTTGTTGAAGTATCCTGAGGAATAAAATCTTATAAATTTTCCCATCTTATCAATGTCATTTCATGTGTTGGTAGATAAACATCTTTTTCCTGAGAATCAACAAAAAATTAAAAAAAAAAGTATACCATTTTTTTTAATAAATCAAAATAAAAGAACCTAAAAATTTATATATATATATATATATATATATATATATTTGAATAAGCTGTAATTTTATTAAATTCATAAGAATTTACGTAAGTTAATTGCCTTTTGTTGCAATTCATACTCAACCTAAAATAAAAATCATATAATTATTTGAAATAATATCTGAAATATTACAATGAAAAAAATCATCTTTTCATAAATTAATTTCCATTCCTAAACACTGTTTAGTTCCAGCTTTGTTACTTGTGCCTCCCTGGATTTTTTTGTATTACTTGGACATCTAATTGCCCTCTCTCTCCAAAAATTTTCTTCTCGCTCTTCTTCAGTGATACAATTTAGTGGCCATCCACAATTTTCCTGCTTGATCCCCCAAAAAAAATTCAACATAGGAACGAAGAAGTTTATCTGACTGCATTGGGAAGTCATAAACTTAGTATATCTAGAAAATGTATTAAATTTAAATATTTATTTATATGTGTGTTTCTAGTTAAATGTTTAATAAAATTAAAATAAATAGAACAAAAATTTATGATATTGTATTCTTCTATCGCTAGCTTTACTTCTTCAGAGTGACCCAAGTATTAATAATTTCTCTTTGGTCATCTGTATGAATACACAAAATCTGTTCGGTATTTTCCGCTCATGCTCTTTTTTAAGGGAAATTGGTTTCCTTAATTTAATTTAAATTTTATGAATTTTATTTCACTTTCATTTACTTCTACATTTTAAGATTTTAAAATAAATATATACATTTATTGTTGTGTTTTAACTTTTTAATGTTGACTTTGGGTTTTGTCTAAACTTTATAAATTCTCTTTAAATCTTAATTTTTGGCTCAGCTTGTCCTTCTTAGAACTTGCGCCACAAAACTTAACCAACCGCTCATGTTCTTGGGAAATATTAGTTTATTATTTGCATTATAAGCAATTCTGGAATGTACAAAAATCCCTTGAGGCAGGACCTTGTATTTAATAATTCCAAAGTAGGCATGTATTTCTTCAAAATTCTCTGTAATAATTATTGAATCGCTAACTGGATATTTGCAATATTTATTAGCCTGTAAAAAAATTTATATACTCTTATTTTCAATCACGGCATATCCCATTTTTTAAAGTTTATCTGTTGTTGCTTTCGTTATTTGAACAGATTCGACATTGAAACATTTTTAAAGACAATTCAGATGTCTCCATCGAAGCAGCGCAACCTCCATGGAAGAAAACAATAACATAAAATATAATCCCCTCCAAAATACAATAACATAAAATATAATCTTTTAATAAATTTCGTTTTTTTTTTTTTTAAATCTAGATCTAAAAACTATAAAAAATTCATTTCTAAGTATGAATAGAATGCACTTACATGGTACTGATATATTGTTTTTGTGTCTTTACAATAGCCATCCACGGATATGTCATTTATATTTACTTCCTCGTATCCATTCAATGCATGTTGTATGTTAATTCCCTCTGCAAAGACCAGGAAATTTAACCATCTTATTGAATCTTCATATTTGTTTGAATTAACATATCCTCTGTCAGGAACTGAGGTCATAGTTTGATTTTCGATGTTCTTAAATCCATATACGCCCGTACACGCTGAAGTAATTGTAACACATGTAAATTATATGATTTCAATAAAAATCAAAAGTTTAATTAATCCAACATAAGAGGTGCAACAAACTGAAATAATTTTAGTAACACTTAAGATAATGGATCCTCCTCAGATATTTCTAAAAACTGAGATCAGAGTTTCATGCAACATTTTCGCAATATATCTACATCTGATCTAAAAATAAAGTAAAATTTTAATATTTAAGTAAAATACAGGCAGAAGGTAAAAATCAGTAATAAACATTTGACTATTCGAAAGAAAAAATAGAACACATACCTTCAATATTCCAGCATTTCTTTCTAAAAACTAAAAATATCATTATCATGTTCTTTATGCCATTTTAAAAAGGATTCCCTTGAAGTTGCATGCATAACTTCAGGTCCATAAAACTGAGTTGGTGATAATTTCCCAACATAATTCTGTTTTTCTCCATTATTAAATAGATGGCGAAAATATCCTTTTTTGAGTTCATCAAGCGAGAGGGAAACTTCGATAGGGCCATAGGTATGAAATTCATTAAATCCATGATTCTGTTTCCATGATTTTTTAAATTTATCATCATTAATTTTGATCCATTTTTAATTATGTCTGGGACATTTCCCTACTTTATCAGCCATGCTATATTAAACTGACCATGAAAACTAAATTAATAATGAAAAATAAATAAAATTTAAATTAAATCAGTAAGTAAAATGAAATATGAATCATCTATAGAAAAAATTGACTCACCCTTTCATATTATGAGCAATAACAGTAAATCCGTTGTGTTCTTCGATGAAAAGCCA
>JAPDSC010066463.1:457989-513592 GCA_026290005.1 Latrodectus geometricus | reverse complement strand
ACTTTTTCATCTCGTCTATGCAGTTTAATCCCTTTTCATTTTTCGCACAAATCCTAGAAATAAAAAAAACATATCTTATTCAGCATCTAAATTTAGTCTTCTAAAAATCTAATTTTTAAAATTTTTAAGCTATTTATAAGTGACGTATTGAAATGACCATATTGAAAATTTGATATTTTAGATCTCGTATGAAACAATTTTGCTGTTTAGCGCTAAAATACAAAGCAATAATAAACATTTTTTCTGTATCTGCTCATATTTATCGAATAACTCAGGCTTTAAATAATTTGCGTGGATAAAATTTTCTCCCCCACACAGCTATAATAAATTTAATTTTTTTATCTTTCAGATGCAGTCGTATGCCTGAGCATTTTTCTTCTGTTTCTTGTAGATGTACAATTGCAGCATGAGGACAATTTAATAAAGGAACTACACTCATCTTTAAGTAAGCAATATATATGTATATACAATTTATTATATATATATATATATATATATATATATATATATATATATATATATATATATATATATATATATATAAAATTGTAAGATGTAGAATGAGTAGACATACAAGGTAAATACTTTTTATTCAATTATACACATAAGAAAAATTTAGTTTGGTATCAAATATAACCAACTATAAAAACCAAACAGAAATTGAAAAGTGCTCAAAAAAGCATAAATTATTCCTAATATTATTTAAATTGAAAGAGTATTCATTTACTTAATTAAAATAATTACTTAGCACATTAAGATAAAAATTTATTATGAAGCATGTAATTAGGTAATGAAACAAACTTATACCGCAAGTGAAAAATATTCAGAAATAAAATTTAGCTGTAAAACTATATTTTAGGGTGCCCCATTGGAAAGCATGGTGATTTTTGTTTGGCTATCAATTTTACTGGCGACTTTTGTGGGCACAGAACAATTAATTGCTCTGTTGCGATCAGAATACGATTGGGTTTTGCCCAGATTGACGTTCAAAATCAATCACAACTTGGCGAGAACCAAAGGGACAGCCTAAAGTATAGCCCAACCAATTTAGCATTAATAATCAACACTAATTTGAAGTATTTCAACAAAATAGATAAGTTTAATAAACATTTTATTAACATAATAATGAAATCAAACCATATACTTCTCAAAAGAGTAATGAAAATTTATAATTTATATACACATTTACAAAAAACAGCTAACATTTAAAAATACAACAGTTTTTATTATATTTTGATGACTTTATTACAATTATCAAAGAAAAATAGACAAAATAATATAATGAAAATATATCATAATTGCATAATACTATAAGTTTGCATAAACAAGTTACAAAATTTTAAAAAAATTCCTTCAACAGATATTAGGTTATTCAAATAATATTTATTATAAGCTAAAGTATCAAAATAATTAATACAGAAAAGTTATATAACTTCATTCAAAATGCATTTATTTTATTATTATTATTATTAACGAAAAAAAATATATTGTTTATTTTTTAAACTGTGGGAGCAGTAATCGATTTCTTCACTTATTTAGTTGTTTACTTTTTATAAATAAATTTTCTTTGTGGGATTATATTTTTATTTACAGTACATTTACTAATTTCAGATTCTTAAATGCATTCCACATTTTCCGTCTGAAAAACTTTTGATGATTAAGACAATATTTTTGTAGCTTAAACAATTTACAATTCCCTTAAAAGTATCAAATACTAATTCGGGCTAAAATTTAGCAAGTTTTCCGCTCAAAATGAAACAGAAAAGAAGACTCAAATCTTCCACTTTAAACTGCTGGCCTAAGCAGAGTTTCTTCCGTTTTTAAATGTAAGCTTTTCTGCGCAATCGCTAAAAAAAACGGAGCAAATTTCTTCAGCTCGAAATGACGTCTCAGTATCAACTGGACAGCAGAATCAACAGCGTAATTGCGAAGTTTTTGTTGCTTGTATATTTTTTTCTCACTCATGTATATTCTTTTCTATCAAAAAAGTGGAACAACTTTGATATACACTCCCCACCAAAAAAAAAAAAAAAAATTAAGCGCCAAATCTGGCACTCCCTACGGACATTTTAGAATTGCTGTTTCTTATTTTAGTGTTGCCAATTTAGGTTTCTTCAGCTTTTAGGTTTTTGCTGTTGTCAAATTTTGTGTTTTCTTGTATTTTGTACCATTTTTTGAGTTTTTTATTTAAAGGTTTTTTTTTTTTTTTTTTTGTAATTAATTATTTGTATATAGCGAAAATCCATCTTAGCGAGAAAAAAAAGGCGCAAAAAACAGGTATTTTGCTTGGCGAGAAAAAAAGTAGCCTAATTTCCGATTTAGGGGGTATATTAAAGTTGTTCCTTCTTTTCTATCAAAAAAGTGGTAACTAGCATTTTTCATAAATTTCCACAAGTTTGATTTTATCATTTATATAAACTATAGATTTTATTGTCAGAGTCATTCTTTATGGCGAGTTTCATAACTTTTGGATTATGGTTATTCCTTTACTTTTGGAGGCCCGTGTATCTTAAATATTTTTGCGTATATAAACATTATTGACCATAATACTAGAAACACGATTTAGCACTATCATGGACATAATTATGAAACAAACATAAATGACATCTGAGGTCTTCAGGCCATGGTCTTCAATTCAACAATCCGAATGTGTGATTCCATCAGATGCAGATATTTTGTTACGGTGAACACCAACCATAAAATTATGAGTACCGAATGTTTTTAGCTCTGTGGAGTAACAAAATAAGCTATAAATTACCTCTCTAACAGATTTAAAAGTATCTGTGCTGTCTAGATGGAAGTTTTTCAATCCGAAAAATAAAACTATTAATCACAAAATCCCAAGTAAAAATCTTTTTGTTTTAAAGACAATAACGATTTTGTCAGCACTTTCAATATCTGATATGTATGAAAAAATTCTAAAAGCATAAAATCAATAAATTACTTATTAAGCTCTTATTTTTATATCATTGGTATAAATCTTGTATCTTTTATGCTTTTTATATCAACAGGGGACGGTGCCACACATTTAGCGAATAAAAAATTCCAGTGTCCACTACCATTTGGAACATTTTCGGATCCGGAGGACTGTTCTATATTCCATGTTTGTGTGTTTGGAATATCACAAAGCCAGAAATGTCCTTGGTCAATGCACTTTGACATACTTCGAAGAAGGTGCTTACCCATATTGGTCGCCATTTGTGACAAAGGAAAAGGTACTTTAAGTAAAACTTTTCTTTACTACCGTACACCTTTAAATGAAAAAGTTTCACACGTAATGCACAATTGAAAACACATATCCCTAAAGAAATAAACTATTTTTATTTCATTTCAGTTATTAACAATAAGAAATAAACTTATGTATGAAATTTTATAAAAGTAATGCAATAAGCTTTTATTTCTGAGTTTAAATAATTCCTGTGCTTACAGTAGGACTCCTATACTAACTATGAAATCATGCGATTCGGTAATAATATTCTTTCCAAACGCAATTTTAAGTACATCTTTTGCAGTATCACTGGCAGTAATATATGAACATAAAAAATTACAATAATATCGATTACATTTACGTTCTTACGAAATTCAAAACAAAATAGAATGTTGGCAATATCTTCTTGGTTTGAAATGTAACTCTGGCAATAAATGCAGTGATATCAAAACTAAAAGCATAACAACAGGAGCACAAACATTCACACATCAAGAAAATCCCACCAATCCTATCATATAATCTCCTATATTTCACATATAATTTTGAAATATAATTTCACAATCACTGATTTAATGATAAATAAAATATCAATGAGTGTAATAGTTATACATACGTTTATAGGACAAAATAATTGAAACACCTGTAAAAAATTTTTTTAATAAGAATGGGATGGAACCAATCCTTGAAACACCCACATGGTTGGCGACAGATGTTCTAGCTTGGCGAATTCCAATTATCATCCTTCTGGTCGAACGCCTTGCTAGAAACAGAATTTTATCACGCAACTCTCACACTGCCAAACGCATGACTGATATCTTTCTTTATACCACCACTAGGTGGCACTTAATCTTAAGTTTCAGTACGATTTGAATAACAATTTTATTATGTTTTGGCCGCAATACCTGTTTGCACGGTGTTTAGCGCGAACAGGACTGGCGCCAAACAAATATTGCCAAGTTCGTCCATGGGTGGCACCCTTAAATATAGTTTTACCTCAAAATAAATGAAGGAAACTTAAAGGAACAAATGTTTTGATGAGTTTATAATTTGGAGATAGCAGAATGATTCAAAGCAAGCTTTGTCTGCTGAACTAAATCCTATGTCTTTCTGACCAGAGACTCAAGTGAATTACCAAAATGTGAACAATGGTAGGCCAGTGTTGTAAAAACAAATTAGCGAATGGAATGTGACAAGACAGCGGCATTAATTAACATTTCGAAAACGTTGATGTTTCGCATTTGAAGCCTCTTTCACACTTTCTGGTTTTCCCCACTTAAGAACCAACTCTGAAAGCAAATTACTGTTTTGGGTTGGATTTTAGAAGAGTCACACTTTTGGCATGAATAATTTTGGTTGGCGATAAATTTTGCCAGTCTTGGTAATCCTACTTGATGCATTAAATATGACAAATCTAATTATTTCTGGAATTCTTATTTGGTCAGTTAGTTTTGCCTAGGTACTTTTTTTTCAGTTTGTAAGCAAGGGTGTGGGCTCTCCTGGGATAACATCCCTTTTTTTATAATCACAGCATCATTTAGACATTTTTTTGACTCACTAAAACGTTTGTCTTCGTAAACTTCTTTCCTTTTCTGGAGTTATTTTCCCTAAATGATGGCAAAATTTTATGGCACAATATATTTCCTTTTTTTTTTTTTTTTTTTCAATCAAGTTCATCTCTTTGTAAGGTAAACGAACAGTTTTTCAACCAAGTACGAACAAAGAAAATTAAATCGCCTGTCCAGTTCAGAATACTTATAAGCGTTTAATTGATATTTTCCAAACATCTACTCCACTCTTAATTTCGCTTTGTTGCACCTACATAACAACATAATACTTAATTTTAACGGAATGTGACTTCTATGTGAGAACTAACATTGTTCTTATAAATCTGTGAAAATACACGTTTGCGTCATTAACAGACCTACAGTGGGTAAAAAAAAATATTGGAAATTGCCTATAATAGACCAAATTAGCTAACAAAGAATATGCTTGACAATTTTAACTGGACATAACAAACACAGGAGGTAATAAACAACAAATCTAATGAAACTTTAATTTTAATATGCCTTTGACAGAAAATATACAACAAAAACGTATTTTTGCATGTCAAAAAAGTATTGGCAAAATAATAAGTAAAATGTGAGAACAAAATCAGGGTATGTTTAATACTTTGTATGGATACCTTTTGCTTTTATAACAGCTTGAAATGTATTTCTCATAAGGGAAACCAAAGTCTTGGTTATACTATTGGGAATTTTGTACCATTCTTGCAGGAGTATAGACTTAAGTTCGTCCTTACACGAAATTTTACGTTTCCTGACTTCTACGTCCAATTTGGCCATAAATTCTCAATTGGTCAGGCGATAGAGATGGGGTCTTTATTTGGTGGGAGATTGTAACTCTCCCGGGTGAGGTTCACTGTATGCTTAGGGTCATTGTCTTGTTGAGACACAAATGATGTTCCTAAGCCAAGTTTTTGGATTACAATTTATGGTGCAACATGTCGATGTACCATAATTCGCACGCACGTGCTGTCATAATACCATCAATGAAGCACAATTTACCGTTTGCTGCCATACAGCCCCAAACTAAGACGCTCCCTCCACCATGTTTCACAAATGTTGTTTTTCCAGTTCGGTGTTTGGCTTTTTCCACACATATTGTCGTCAAACATTCCCGAAACTGTTAAACTTCGATTCATCGGAAAAAATAACTGTGTTTCAAAACTCATCTGATAAATTAACTTGAGATTTTGCAAAATCTAATCTTTTTCTTCTGTTTCTTTCCGAAATGATAGGATTCTTTCGAGTGTTCTTCCATAATAACTTTCTTCATGTAAAACATTCCGTATAGTCGGTACACTAAAAGTTTTATGCGAAGTATTAGCAACATCTTTGGTTGACTGGGGCGCACTTATTTTGGGATTTTTCTTAACCTCTTTGATAATGCTACATTTCTCCCTTGCAGAAAATATTCCAGGCCATCCACTTCTAACCTCATTTTCCGTGGATCCTGTCTCTTTGAATTTTTTACAATACTTCTGACGGTAAATAAACTTATGTTGAGTAGTATTCCTATAGCACGATAAGTTAAACCCTCGTTTCTGAGTTGAATAATCGTGTTTTTAACATTAACATCCAACTTTTTCCATTTGGAAGCCATTTTATCACAGCATTAACAAAATAACGTTTTAAAAATTTTGAAATAGCACAGCAGACTTTATACTAACAGGTTTTGTTATCAGTCTAAAGACGTGACCTCAACATGACAAAATTTACAACTTTGCCAATACTTTTTTGACATGCAAATTTACGTTTTTGTTGCATATTTAATGTAAAAGGCATATTAAAATGAAATTTTCATTAGATTTGAGTCTTTATTATCTCTTGTATTCTTTACGTCCAGTTAAAATTTTCAAGCATTTTCTTAGTTAGCTATTTAATTTATAGACATTTGCCAATACTTTTTTTACCCACTGTATAAAGGCATCAATTAAATAAGCAAATAGGTGGGATTCATGTATTAGCCAAATAGTTATCGGTAATAAAATCAAATTTTTAAAAAAAATATTCCATATTCATGAAATTATTTATGATGGACTTTTAGTGAGCTCTCTTCATAAATGTATAAATCAAAGTTTAAAAGAAAATTTGTTCTATTTTGTCACCATGTGATTTCCATATACTGTAATATGTTAAGTCATTAAGTGTATATTAAATTAAATTTTTTTGAACATACGAAATAAACTGTAAAATTTTACAAACATATACCCCTTGATATGTTGTCGACTTTTTGGACCCCAAGATATAAGAAATAAAATAATCTTTGCCGGTACACAAAAGCTAAAATAAGATAAAATACCATAAATTATCTTTTATCGCCAATTTTCATTGCCAAACCAAGAAGTACTCAATTTTAATCAAAACAAAAAAAAAAGCAAATTACTGGTTTCTTTTAATTTAAACTTCTAATTAATTTAATGCCACGCCATGTTGAACTGTAAATTTTTTTCCATTATCAGAATATATTTATGTCTAATCCATTTATTTTATATTTCTTATAGAAAATAAGCGTACAACTATAGCAGAGGAAATAACTAGCATTGGGAAAGGTATGGTGTGCTTTTATATTAAATAAATACTTTTCCATTTTTTTATTAATATGTATATTGTTCGTAGTTAATATCATCAGTGGAAAATCGTGCTACAAGATAGCATAATATTTTTATAATTTTTGGGACAGAATCTTATTTGTAATGTCTTTGTTGCCAATTTTAGAAGTGCCTAATTGCCTAAAGCTCTTGAAAATCATTTTACTATCCAACATGTAATAGATTTTCTGGAAGATTTTTGTGTGTAATATGAAGTATTCAGGTGTCTCATAAGACAAAGTCTGAAAAATCCCAAGCACCCACCTCGACAGATCCTCAGGCGTAATATCCATCTCCATTTGTTCAATAGTGGTTAGGATCGAACCCGGAACCTTTTGCACTGAAAGAGTTCACGAAAGAGGTTTTGCTCTGAAATCCCAAATTCTTTATTATAAATACGGATGTATATTAATATTTTACCAATCATAAAGTGCAAAATTCATCTTCCGATATTATATCTACAAAAACTACTCAGAAAACAAAAACCTCTTGTTATAAGAAAATGAAAAAAGTAATTTTTGAGAAAATAATTAATATATATATATATATATATATATATATAATTATAAAGTCTAGTTCAAGCTTAAGTTAATTGTTAAATCTCTTTTAAATGTCAATACGTTTTTAAACTTATTTCCTATTTAGCTACAGCTACTAGATTACTGGAGACAATAGTCGGAATGGTTCTGGAAGTTAGGTTTTTTACCAATTAAACAATATTGAATACATGAAAATCATATTATCAGCAATTGATTGTCCAGATTTAAAGCTTCCGTCAATAGAGCAATTTTCAGAATCTTCCAAACACCTCAAAAGTATCTTTGTTTTGGAAAGATTTTTCCCAGAGTTTTATGTTCATAAAAGCAGCTTCTACAACACAGCACACAATCCAGCCATTGTGTAGGATTGGCTTTTTTTCATATTTCTCGATTATAAATGACATATTTGGCTGCGGTGGCCTGGTTGGATTGCATCATTGAGTTCGAATCTCGTCTTAACCGAAAATCCGTCGTTTTCACTGAAGGCGGCTAGGGATAATGCCTAGACCCCTATGCTCTCCAAATGAAACACCCCTGGGGTGGTAGGTCAAATATTGGGGATCTTCTGCTTGCATATAAATTACGAAGATTCCCAACTGGTTGCTTCTGTCCTAGCTGGTAGAACCTAATTCAGAGCTGTGTACTGTGAAGCATGCTGATCCAATAAATTTTAATGACGTATAAGTTGGAGATACCTCATAGGCCATGGTTTTCATTCCATTTACAAACTCGTAGTGTTTGTAAAATTGAAAAATGTTAAAATTTCTTTACCAAATGCTGTCTCTTTATAAATAATTTGTACTATTTGAAAAAAAATATTTAGTATATACTTTTTAGTATATTTATGAAACACTCGTAAAATAAAACACATAAATAAATTTCATTCATCAAAATTCAGTACGAATTGTTCTTGTATGAAGTAATTTATTTTTTAATATATTTAAGTTGAGTTTTTTTTTTCTGCCAAAACTACATATTTAAAAGCACATATTAGTTTGGGGAAAAAGTAATCCATTATTTTTTCGGTAGACGTCTGTAGTGATCGCTATCTCGTGAGGTATCTATCAAACAATTTCAGATTTATGCTCATTGGAAAGGTGACATTGGACACTAAAATATCCTCTTGCGGTTTTTTGTTTGATTCATTCAGTTACGAGTACAAGGTTTTAAAAATGGAAGACAACAAACAGAAAATTCGACACATTTTCGTTTTTCTCTTGTAACGGCGAAAAAGATATCCGGGTGGCTAAATTTGTGAAAGGTGTTTATCGTCCTCTATAAGACTGTAACAACCAGTTACGTACAATTTTTGTTTCGTCGATTCCGTTCGGGTATTTTTGATGTTAGAGATGCACCTCGCATGTGGATACAGCATCGTCGAAAATGTCTATAAAATATCAAAAATGATCGAAGTTAACCGCATATCAGCAGTCATAACGCGCAAGACCTAAAAATCTACATGAAAGCTGTTTTAAACCTTTTTACAAAAGGAATCCAAAAGAAGTTACATAAAGTTCACGTAAAAATAATAATGGATTTCTTTTTCCCCAACTTAATATATATATATATATATATATAGTAACCAAAAGCTCTTTCAGCAGATTGTTTAAATATTGCATTATATTAGACGTTAACAGAAGATGATATTGATATAAATTGTATTTTTATGAGCAATTTTTAAACATTTGTAAAAAAAATTTTTTTTAATTTTAAATGTATGTGTTTTTTTATCTATAAAATAAATTTAATTCTTTTTATTAATAACGCAATATTGTTTTTATAATAGAAAACAAATTCGTATGTCCAAGTTTTTACGGAAATTATCCTCATCCAACCGATTGTTCAAAGTACTATACTTGCAGTTTTTTCATACCAACTTTAAAATCATGTAAAAAAAATCAGCTTTTTGATGGAAGCAAAAAGATGTGCAAGCCAGAAAAAGAAGTGGACTGCGGTTCAAGAGGAAAATCAACAAGTAAGCTATTTTTTCTTATGCACTTATGCCATATTTATTTTGTAAGAAAAATGTTCCAATTTTTCATCAAAAAAAGATGAAACTAGGCTTAAAAAAGACATTATTATTGGAATCGGATGGTAGTGGATTGGAATCCAACCCTCCTGTTTCAGTTGGTGGCTGGGACATATAAAATAGGTTTTGGTCGCAATGTCCTCCCTGTGAAATGATACCATTGAGGTTGTCATGCCAAGTCTATGAGTCTTTTGATTGGTCCTTCCTACTACAAAACACTGGCCTACTCATTTTCGTGGTTGATGTCACATCCACTGACTCTTGTTCCAAATCGCGAGATCAATATCGCAGTCGTTGTCCAAGCATTTGAAATAAATAAACACAAAGACAATTGTCTCTGGAAATTTGATTTTAGATTAATATTTGAAGCAGTAAATTATTTTCAAATAGCGTTATATAGAGTTATGAAAATTTAACAATTTTTAAAGGATTATGCAAAAGAAAAGAAACTAAAAATGTAAATATTTCTCGCACGTTATTAGTAAACAAGCAAATTAAGTTCAAAAGAGGTATTCAAAGACATAAATGCATATTGAATTTGAATATAAATATACCGTCATGAGCTCGGTGATTATAAACGCTGGTTTGATATTAAAACACAAGTGAACACAAGTAATTCTTATATTTCAAATTCAACAAATTCGGTATAAGATGCTGAATTCTGATGGTGATTACTTCGAGGACTAACAAAAGGCTACACTTTCTGTAGGACGTTATAAACGATAAGAACTTTTTTGTTGACTTTGCAGTTTTTATAGACAGTAAATCATTCTATCCAGAATTCTGAAATTTCCTATAATCACTCTGCGTTTATATAAAATAAGAGGATTCAATACCAGCGGCTAAGTATATCGTTATTTAGGACACATGAGAAGTCGAGGTTAGGTTTGTTTGTCACTCAACAGCCATTTTTTTTTTCTCATGAGGATTTATTGGATCGGATTTACCAGTTTAAAATGGATTCCAAACCGCGGATTTAAACCCAAGAAAGAATCGACAGCCAGAGGGCTAACTATTCGATTGCCAACACGACAAATCGGAAACATAATCGGAAACAAAAAATGCATTTAAAATCTGATGGGAATAATTTAGAAAAAATATTCTAACAAATATATTTCTATAAAGTATAAGGGGAAAAAAAAGAAAAGAAAAACAGGGGAAATATTGAATGGATTAAAAAATGTTCAATTGGCAAGATTTATATCGCGAATGTTAAATACGCCAGCAGTTTTCCTGAGTTTCATATTTAAAATGTGTTAAATAGCATGAATCTAGCCTTATTTACGCTAGCAAAGGTAAGGTTCTAAGAAAAAAAAATAAGTGCGGTATTTCTCTTGAAGAAAGTATTACAAGCAAATTTTTTAGCAAGCCTTTATTTTCCATCTATTTATTTCGCACATATAATGAATAATACGTCCGTTTTATTTGTTGTTAGAATTCTCAAAATATCGACAATGATTTATTTCAATATTCTTTTTAACTTTCATTACACAAGATTCAACTTTTTTTCCACATTCGTCCAATGCAAATAGCATATCATTTTTAGTCGTTTTTGAATTGTTTGAAATTGTTATTCAAACTTTAAATCATTTATCATATAGCCGCATCATAAAAAAAATTAGGAGCTAGTCATTCAAATTGGACTCATATCTTTCTTTCTAGCTTTTTAAAGAGCTGCTCCCTTTTCCAAATCCTTTCAATTAATGGATGTCTGCGATAGTGGAATGGAATGTCCGGGTTTCAATACCAGCCACCAATTATTTCAAATGTTTGGCCGTGACTCTTCAAAAGAGGAATGGATGGCATCTTATAAAAGGCACCAAATGGATATGCCATCACAATTCCAAAAAAGGTCCTCATAATTTAGAAGCAGGAGTCAGGCCGCTTCTAAATTATGAGGACCCAAAGCTTGGCTCGCCAACTTTTAGTGATATCATTCACTTGGAGGATCATTGTGACCATGACCTATTTTATGTGACATAGCTTCAATTTTCTTTCTTTCAACATGTGAATACAACTCATTGACAATCAAAAATGTTTTCAAAAGATAAACATGATGTATACTCAAAAGACTTAACAACTATTTTCAACTGTCTGCTAAAAGATGTAAACTTAAAATTCAGCCACTTAATCATGTTAAACTTATAAAAAAGAAAGAAAAATTCTACATATTTTTCATTTGAAGGATTTTAGGAACGTTTCTTAATTTAAATTTATATTTCTTAAACTATTTTAAACCGGTAAATTTAAGAATTGCACCTGAAAATTTATATGTATATAATCCTTTTAAATTTTTAAATATTTTTATGGGCTATTTTATTAAAGATTTTTTTTTTTTTTTTTTTTTTTTTTTTTTTTTTTTTTTTTTTGTAATAACGTTTTGCAAAAAGTTTTTGCATAAGGCTAATTCTTCTGTGAGCTACTTTTAAATTAGGTTCAAAATTACTACAAACATTATTGTTCACTAAAGGGAGAACTGAACACATGAATTGCTTAAAAGAAGATCAAAGCGCTCACTGACACAAGAATACAAATTTTGCTCAAGCATATTTCTATTAAAATCTTATGAATAATAATCTGATAATTATATTACATTATATATAAAAAAGAACATTCAAATTTCATGAGTGCAAATATTTTTTAAATAATGACTTTGAAAATTATTTAACTTAAACATTAAATTAAAAATTTCAACTTTTTACTTTGATATTTATCATTCTGCATCCAAAATAGAAGAATCTACAACAATTACGACACCCATGCCACAACAATCTTCAACAGAAACAACAACCGAAGAAATGATAAGGCAATCAACAACAGACCAGCCCATTACAACAAAGCAGTCCACAACCACAGAACAGCCTACATCAACAGAGGAAACTACAAACACCTCACCAAAGCCAACTGGACCACCGGAAACAGACTGCGATGAAGATGATCTCGACTGTATAATAAAAGAAACAGGAGAAATTCCGGACTGGTTTGAGTGCCCTGAGGACAGTGGCGCCTACCCTCACTCCAGTCACAAAAAGTTGTTCATTTACTGTCAAAACTGGAAGCCATTTGTCAAGAAATGTGGTCAAGATTTAATATTTTCAAGCAAAAAAGGCACTTGTGTACTTCCAACAAAACAATAGAAATTCCCTGGTTCACTTTATTTTACTAATATACAAGAAATTACTTTTTTAAAAGCAAGTATTAAATAGCATTTCACTAAAAATAACAAGTGCATGATAAAAATATATCAAATGAATAAATGATTTTGAAATCTATTTCATTTTCAATGTTTATTAAATTAATATTTGTATTAAATAAATTTTTGTGTATTAAAATATAAACATGAATTTTAAATGCAAGCACAGTAAAAACTAGTATTAAGTGAGTGAAGAATTTTATATAAAATTTATATTTAATTTCCTTTTTGACAACTTAAATTTTTTCTTCTATAAATATTTTCTTTCTCACACATTGTACAATTTACAAATTTTCAAATTAATTTTTTTTGAAAACTTATGGTTTCATAAATATAAGCATTATTAATTTTTTAAAACAATAAGTGTTTCTTCGTTATTTTCAAATATAAATAAAACAAAATTTTATGTATTATATTAAATTAAAGTAAATACTATCAAATCAAATGTATTTCATAATTTAAAAGAACTGTTTTAAATACTATTTTGATAACAAAATTTAACAATATGCATTAACTTTAAAATTAATGTGTTTCGTAATTTACAATGATTCCATATTTTGCTTTTCTTTAAATGCATAACTGAATAATTAAACACACTTTAATAAAAATGTAATAATCATTTAAAATTCTATAGTACATCTTTTCATACTTGTTATCTGCTTTGAATATATTTCATGTAAAATCAAGTAAAACACAGAAAAATGTAAAAGAACACAAAATTAAAAAAACTGTTTAATATATATAGTTGATGTTTTATTACAATAAACAAAACATTTTTAAAAATTATGATGTTGAAAATACATTTAATGGCAGATAAACTTATAAGTAAATGTACCTATTCAGATGTAAACACTGACAGATGGAATTTAATTCCGCAAAAAGAATTTTTAAACAAAGATCATTTTAACAGATATTTTAAAATTTAGTCAATATAGAACTCTAATATAATATTTATAAAATAATTGTAAATCCAACAATTTAAAAACTTATAAAACACAACATTGACACAAAATGTGTGGAAAAACAAATGCATAAATAAGTGAAAACAGTATTTTTTGACAAAGTAGATAAGCATCTGTTTATTGGATATAAAACACGCCATGGAAAACATTTTAAAATAATTTATATCATATATTTCAATTACTCATCAACACTGTTTGGCAAATTTTCAGAGCACATGGCATCCATTTCATAAAGAACTTCTAATAATGTAGCATGACTCCAAGCTTGCACAACACAACTATCCCTACAGTAAGCACCATTCTTATTTGTCAGCTCCGGTAAGCCTCTCCATTTTGATTTCTGGATCTCAAGGAAATGACGGGACATTGTTCGCTTGATAAAAGCTACAGTTCTGGTAAATTCTTGTTTTTCACCAACTAAAGAGGAAAAAATCAACTTCGCACGTAGGAAATATCCAGTTGGCCATAACCACTCCTTCAAAAATAAAATAAATTAGAAGAAAAAATGCAAACATATACAAAAATATGTGCATCAGGTAATCAGAAAGCCCTTTAAGTTAGATAAAGTGTAAAAGCTGCAATATGTACATTAACTTCAAAAAACTATCTTCGCGATTTTTAGGCAGGCAGCAAGTTTGTCGATAAGTTGCATATACAATCCATTGCATAGGACGTTCTGAAGTTTACTTAATATTTATTGTTAAATTTAGATAATACTAAAATAATAAATTTAAAAAAAATAAAGCAAGAATTAAGAATTGGTGAAAATTAATTCCTTCCAACTTTTAACAATTTTGAGGAACTAACAGTAATGAAGATGCAAAGCTCAAACTGTTTTGGAAAGTAATTTAAAATATTTAGTAGTACATTATTTAAAGGGAAAACGGTTGATGACAAATACAATCTAACAAAATTCTAGTTGAAACTTTTAGTAAATTTTGAAATTTAAAAAAGGAAGATATAATTTTATAACTAATTAAATCATTAACATAATTTGATATTAACTTAGAAGTTTTAATACTAACTGGGCCTTGGTGATAATTCCAACCTCTGGCAGTCTTTTCATTATAAGAATCGTCACTATTATCATAATCGCCTTCATAAGCCCAATCACTAATAAAAGAGTAATCAGAAAAAACTTAGTGTACATTATTTAAACTTTATAACACAAATGAGAAATCAAAATAAATATAATGACAAACATGGTAATAAAATTTAAAGAAATTTTGATTAAAAGGTTTCATTATACAACTAATAATGTATTCATATTAAAGATATTTCTTTTTTGACATTCATGACATTATTTTAACTTAAAAGGATATTATAGGGTAGAAGAAAAAAAAATAATCTCAGCACACAGTATTCATTGAGTCATAAAATAAGCAGACTCTGCAAATATAAAAAGATCAGTAAAAAAAAAAAAATAAATACTTTGGTGATATGGAATTAAAATAATCATGTTATTATAGATTGTCTTAACAGCAGCTATCAGTAATGTGGGTCTCTTTTTGTAGTTACAAGCAACCGCTTAAAAAATAATATCTTTAAAAAATACTGGTTCTTTTGTATTTTCCCATAGACCATTTCAGCAAATAAATGCCATCAAATGTTTCAATTTAGTGATCACACTATCTAAGCTAACTTTATTAGCACACTTTCTATAATTTTTTATTTTTAGCATGTGCAAATTTTAAATTTCTAATTAGTTACTTTCTTATAACATGCTAGGGTTACATGCTTTTCAGAAAATAAAGAAATGTTTAGTTAATATTATTCAGGATATAAATTTTTTGAGCTAGGCTGTAATATTTGGTGAAAAAAGTTGAAGGACTATTAAAAAACTGGAAAAGTATTATGCAGATTTTAAATATGAATATCAATTCACTCTTCAGTATTTTAGTTTAATTATATACATGATTAATTGCAATGTTTTACAATATTTTTATTTATTTATCTATTTTGCATCCTATTTAATATTTAAACTATATTTTCTGTGTGTTTATTCTACATATGAATTTTGCATGTTTTATTTTAAGAAATATACTATGATATGAAATCTAAAAAAATAACTACACTATCATTTTCTTTTACTCTTATTGTTTTGCCAGCAATTCTCTACACTATTTACTTCGTCGTATGGTTAATTATTTTTTAAATTGTGTAAAACTTAGATGTCCCATGTACCATCATACAACAATCAAAAATAAACTTCAGCATTTGAATTTAAATATTTAGTTTTTTAATCGCTAATCAATAACTTACGTAGGATCTAATGTTTTCATTCCTAATGGTCCTAATAAATAATTTTCACAGTTTCTTAGAGCGAGCCATGCTTTCTCAGGAGAAAATAACTCTGGTGCCTAAAATAAAATTTGATGATTTTATTTTTAATATATAAATGTAGACAATTTATATCACTGAACATAGACTCTTTTCAAAAATCTTTTTTTACAATGTATTAAAATGAAGTTTATGCATGCCATTTATTATACAATGAAATTTTAAATATATCACAGTAAATGCTCTCATAAACATTAAAACTTAATTTACAACTGTAATCAAGAACAAGATGTTACAAGTCAAGTCAAGATATACTTACTCCATATTAATTCTACCTATTGAAGCAAAATTAGAAATGTTTTGTACATATTTTGGATTACATTTTGGCCATATTTTGGAATTTTATAGAGTGTTAACAATTTACTTTATTTATTTAATATTAAATCGTAATTGTTTAGATTCATAAAAAAAACATCAAACATTGAATACAAAATAGATTTAGACATGCCTTGCATCATATTAATGTTATAACTTAAAATACATTTATTTAAAAAAAAGGAATTTGTATTTATAACAAATTTTGGAAAAGCTCTATTCAAATCCTACGCTAAAAGTTCTTCTAACAAATATATCAAAACAAAAATTTAAACTGGAGAAAAAAATGAAACAAAAAAGTTTAATAATAGTATAAATATGGTATTACAGCAAATCCCATGACGTCATTAAGATACTTCTGCAAAAAATACTACTAAATATAAAATATAATTGCATACATTGATTGAAAATCTGAGATCAAATTACAATCTCTTTAATATTTTATACAAAATCAATTTTTCTTTCATTCTATACTAAATACATAATTATTTGAAGATATATAACAATTATTTTAATAAAATCTTTATTTTCCTTCAAATTTGAAATTTTCTTGATTTTTCCCCTCATTATTTATATAATTTCTCTAACACATTCAAAGTATGTAGTGTTCATGCTCCTAAGGCCCAGGTCCAAGATTCAATCCTCAACCTGACCAAGATCAACTTAGTCTTTCACCCATTCAGTAGGTCAATAAAGCTAAATACCAAGAATGTTTGGGAACTTAACACTAGGATTTACATTAGGTTGACCACCTAACTAGAACATATGATTTGCTCATTAGTACCCTCTGTCATGGAAACAGAGGCAGGCACTGTCGTCCTTGGCCCGACCAGGCTGTTGCACCACTGAGTTTATTTTTCAAAGTATGTGGCAAATCTACGAAAAAATTTTTAATAATAAATAGTAGATAAATAACATTTATTTATAGTAAAAATTTATTTATTGGTCATATAACAACCCATCAATGAGCCAGAAGCATAAACTCGTGACAGAATTATTTGCATTCTTAATTTAAAACAACATACTCAAATTATAATCATTGTTAATTAACATTTCTGTTTTAGAAAGACAATCAATGTTGAATTCTATACAAGCACTTAATAAAAAATTCAGGAAAACAAATTATCAATTAACAATCCAGTCTCATCACCCATTTTTCTACATTAGAGAGGTTCCTTTCTGATGATTTACAAGAACGATCATCTGAAGATATGCTACACTATTGCTTCCTATAATCTACTCATATTCTCATTACAATCCATTGGATTCATTGAATTCATGTTAGAATCATATTTAAATATTTCACTAAATAAATTGTGTTGGATAATGCAATTTATATTGTATGAAATTGTTTTATACGTTTTCTTAATAGTTTTTGCCATTTATAATAGATTTAAGACAATTGTAGAAATCTACTAGAACATTTTAGTAATCTTCATAATAATTCCATATAAAAGAGTTGTGAAAGATAATAAAATGTACATTTTGATTTCTAAAATATTCTGCAGTGATCTAAGAAAATATATATTCCATATATATATTCCATCTAACTTGACCACTAATTTATTCTTGCAGTTTTATTTTGAAAATATTGTTGCAAGCTTAAGCTGTCAAAAACGCATGCAATTAATGGCAATACTTAAGCAGTTAAAACATGTACTTGATAAATAGAATAGTATTGGGTCACTTTTTTAAACTTTTTAATAAGCATGATTGCCAGAAATTTGAATCCTATTATTCAAAACCTTTGATATATCAAAACAAATGCTGATATAAAAAGATTATAACAAGTTTATTTTTAAAATAGTTTAACTAATTATTTATGCAAATTACTCCTGATTGAATCTATCTAAATATTTTATTACAAAAGAAGTGTATTAATACAATCAAATTCACATTTACAAGAATAAATCTCAACAATGTGTTATTAAAGTTTTACTGTTTAATTTAAAAATTCAGTGAATAACTATAATCATTTGATATTATGATAAAATTACAGCAAAAATAAATAAAACTCTTACAACAGACATGGCAATAGGAAAATTTGGGCGAAGCTGATAGTCTGCCCACGGCTGAGAGGCATTCACTGAATCTTTATAAATTCCCCTTTTATTAATATATTTGGAGTCATCTGGGTGAGGAACTGTATCAACAAAGAAGTGGCGATCGAAATTCTTTTGAACAAGGTCGCCCCATTCTTTGAAACTCATCAAAATAGTCTTACCCATGCCTGAAGAATCCGCTGGAAAATATACATGTTTGTAAAAGAAATATAAGATTTAAAAAAGTGAAACACAAATAGTGATACAAAATTTATTTTTTCTTCCTTTCTTACACATAACTAACAAAATCATAAAATTATAGAATGAAAATGATTAAATAAAAGTTTTTAAATAAAACATATTGAAATGTATTTTTAAATTATAACTTGATGTAACCGATTAATTTGCTATAAAACACGATAGCATTTAGCATCAAGTTGGAATTTCATAAAAGAAAAATGCAAACAATTTATATAAAAAAAAATAAAAAATTTTAATTACATAAAAAAAATATTTAATAATACTCTTGACCTGAAAAGTGAATAATTATTCAAGTTCTTAAGGAAATACTTTTCAAATAGAGTAATGTATTTGAAAGTACTTAGAAAAGACCATCAAATTAATATATAATGAAGTTATGAACACTTCTTTAAGCCCATAAATTTAGTACTGCACCTGGAGATAGAATTTAGTAACTAAATCGACCGGTATTTGAAACAAACTTGAGCAAATATTTGACCAATTTGTTTCCATTGTTCAATAACACATGTCTACTTATGTTAAAATATACTAACAGAAACGTTTTCATATTCAGAAAAAGTTATTTAGTGAAATCTCTTTCACTAATGAAATTCATACCTTCAGCATATCACTGCCATGTCTATAAGATAATTTTTTGAGAATGCTTTGTCCATTACGAAATCTCATCTTCTCTCAGGATTCAACAGCTTTCTGTCATGTCTTAGGGCTGATAAAATATTCTAGTCTTTGGTAACTAGAATCATATTAATTTGAAGTCATGAACTTGGAGCAAATGATTACTCATATGATCTCATCTATTTGATGTTCACTTGTCTATCTCAATACAGTTGTTAGGTAGAAACCCATCTTTAACAAAAGAATTAAATAGATTTTTTATATAATTTGTTGCATTCCTTATAGGAGAAAGGAATAAATGTTGGACTAAAGTTTCTTCTGCAACTTCTTTAATTAATGGGCTAATTGGGTTTTTTGTCCATTTGATAGAAGATTTTGATACATTTGGTTAAACCTCCTCAAGCAATGTATCCAAAGTCAGTAGTTTTTTTTTTTTTTTTTTTTTTTTTTTGTAACAATTTTCAGGTTTTTAGGTATCAATTATAGAATGCTCTGGGAAATATTTTAGTTTTCAATCTCAAAGTAATATGTTTGGCACTTTGAAACTGGTTTGGCTTGTTTGTAATTCTATGGTCACTTTTTGTACAGAAGGACTAACTTAATGAGGATCTATAGTTTAAAGTTGATTGCAAACACTGGTTTCTTGAAAGGATTGCTCATAACACCATCATAACTCTAATCCCATTTATCCATCAACATAATATCAACCATGGATTGGGCAACTTCTCTCTGTTAGCTGGGAAAATTGACAGTTTTCCCACACTTGTGATTTTACAATGTCTTTAAAATGAGAGCTCCATTACAAATAACTTTTATTATTAGTTTATATTCTTCTATATTTTCATGTCAGGAAATTAAAGAGCTCTCAGCACCTAATATTGAATAATGAAACTTAACATGATCTTTACTAAAATTATTAAATTCTCTTCCATGTAACTCATTTAATAGATAAAAAAAATCAATAGTGTTTTATAATTAATTTCTATAAAAACACATGATTGTATTTTGAAAGGACAATGCTTCAAATATAACTGCAAAATAAATATATATTCAGATTAAAAATGCAAATATATTTATAGATTCAAAATACACACATAACTTTTTACTCAAATTATTTCCTCTAAATAATGTATATCAATGTCATAAAGATCAAGTTTTAGATTACAGAATAAGAAGGAAATATCTAAGAGCTATGAATAAAAAAAGAGTTGATGAAATATCTATCAAAATCAAATAAACATTTGCTAATAAACAATTTTAAAAAATTCAGAAATCAGTTTACTATGTGCTTAAATGTACTTAAAATTTGAAACATAAAATAATAGAAGTTGCAGTCTAGAGACATTTAGTTAAGTTTTACAACAGTAATCAAATATCCTACTAATCAAATATCCTATTTCTTAATTTGTACACAAGCTCATTTAAATAATGAAGCTTTCTTATTAACTATTATTTTCAAAAGAAAATTTAGGTATATTTGTGAATTCAGAAACATAATACACACGAGGCAAACATCGCTCCACCATGCAATATGGATATAGTCCCTTTTTAAACATTGACCACAACCACCTTAAAGCTGATTTACTAAGCCCAACTATTTCCACAGCTGAACCATCTCTGAAATAAAAAAAATAAAACATATCATTAAAATTAATGGCAAAAGTAATTTTAGATTCACGAACAAAGAAAGAAAAAATAAATTTTATATAAATTAATATTGCATAAAAATAATCATATTTAACAGAAAAATAAAATTGGTATGTAAAATTTTGTTGAAATGGAAAAGATTTTTCAGTATCCCAAATGGCTTTTCATTAATTTTAAGTATTATTCTCATTATTACACATTATATAATGGTTTTCAAAAGTTGAAGGTAAATATTATGTTTACAAACAAGATTTACCAGCCAACTGGGTAAAAAATTCTAGGCAGATGAGCTCTGAAGAAGGGATTGGATGACTACAACGCTGTTAGATTGTCTGCAACTTTGTTAGTGAAAATTTCAACATGAAATGGAATCCACTAGAAGTAAATGACATGTTGAAGAGAAATTGTTTTAATTTGAGTAAGATAGAATTACTTGTTTAGCCCGCAATGCTGATAGAATTATAGAGACGTTGCATCAAGTTGCTGTTATCAGTAAGAACTCAAAGGTCATAATAATTTTTTTCATTCAAAAAAGTCTATAGACCTACGTCAAAAGCAAGTAGTTCATTTCTGAAAATGGAGCAGAAGTCTGCATTATGTTAGCATAAAGAAATCTTTTGTAGTTTCAACGAAGATACCACTACCCTCAAGATCATTCATTTTGTAGCTGTTAGGGAAAACCTTGATGTCATAAATATTTTATTGATACCTCCCAATACTGTGGATTACCTCATCATGGCAAGAGGATGTCCCTGGGAAGAATGGACTAAGTATATATATATATATATATATATATATATATATATATATATATATATACACACAAGTGACCTTACAAGAAGCCTTCTCCTTGTAAGGTCACTCTTGGCATAAAGGCCACTCTGCTATTCCCAGGTAAAAACCGTAGATGAAATAGAGCTAAAATAGTCTTCTATTTTAGGTGCTCTGATCTTCAGATTTATAGAATCTGCACATTCTTTAATTATGTCTCAGAAGAAATTAATTGAAACTAGATACTACAGGAATTGGTAAACATTGGCTGAAAAACATTTATTACATGTGCCATATTTTCATATTTATTAAAATTGAATATTTTTAACTCAAAAATGTGAAATTGTATAAAATTTATATACAATGGAACTCCATTGTTACATGTGAGCCAATATCAACAAGTCAAATTTTTTTTCAAAAAAATTTAATAGTACATGAGGAATGAAACATAAAATAGCATAACAATTTTTAAAAAAATTCATTTAATAATTTTTTTAAATATTTCAATTTAGTTTAAAAAACTTTACATGTGTAAAAATATAAAGCAGCTTTATAAAATTATTGAGATTCATTTTATAGCTATTAAAATGTAAAAGAAAATATTTTGCCAAATGCTAACACTAATTGTATTTATTTAAATACTTAATCTTAGAGATTCAACTTATTCCTCTTTGCCTAATTACACATTTCTTAATTACAAAATATTTTTGCATATTCAAAAATGTATCGAAAATTATTCATTTATAGCATATTTTAAGTACATTTCAATATACATAAGTTTATAAAGATATATTAATTGAAAAATGTACCAAGAAAAAATTTTGTATTAAATTAAGAATTTTAAGTTGTAATTTTTTCATTGTTTTGTGACTTTTTTTTGAAATTTTCTATTACAAATTGGTTATTAAGGAAAACTTGTTGGTTTTAATTGTATTTTTTCAAAAATTCTCTATTTAAATAGACATCAAACATAGTATAAGTGTTAGTGTATAAGTATATACACACATAATATAGATTCTTAATGAATCTACTCACATTAAATAAACATATACATATATATACACACACAAAGCAAATGATTATGAACAGTACTTTATGTACCAAATTTCTCACCACTGAGTTAGACATTTAACTTCGTCATTTAAGAATTAGGTTATGGCGTTATATACTTTATTAATTTAAAAAGAATATTGTGTGTGTTACTTTAAAACATTAATATAATTAGTTATTACTTTTGCTTATTAAATATTTTTATAGCAGTTGTTAATGACTTAATATGGAACAAATATAAAAACAATTTAAAATACTGTTAAAAATACTTTACCTGGGAGTTGCAGGCTTCCCTCTATTTCCAGCTTTTTCAGAACTTCCCATTTTATCCATCCATGTTCCACAATTAAAACAATTTCCTCCAAAAACAAACCCTGTGTTTAAATCAACTCCAATTTCATTGTTGAAACCTAAGAATTAATTATTAGTTCAAGAACATATACAAAGGAAATATAGTTTGATATATATATATATATATATATATATATATATATATATATATATATATATATATATATATATCTTACCTTCAGAAGACATATGCTCATCTAATCTATATCCTGCATTACGTTCTCGGAATTTCAAGCCCTGAAAATGTTTTTGAAGAGCTTCTTGAATAACATCATGTAATGGTTGATCCTAAAATAAGAAAATAACGTTTAAAATATTCACAGATACACATAAATTTCATTCTCATGAAGCAAAGGAACACAAATCTATCAAAGTACTGAGGCCATTTAAAATACTATCTTAGTTTGTAACATTCATATATTATAACAAAAAATATGGAATAGTACAATTCAAACTTTTCAAGCAACATTTGTTGCATATAAAATAAAATCAGCATTTGCCAAATAATTTGCAAGCATTTCTCATAGAATACAACAGTAGCGGGTGACATTTGAAGAAGACCTTTTTCTTCCATAACAAGTGTTTCCAATATTTTAGACAAAATGTAAAACTTTTTTTTTCCAAACATAAAAGGGAGAATTAGAAATTATATACTTTTTGTTCTAAAAATACAAGAAAAATAAATATTTTAGTATTTGGTATACATATATCACATTTTCTTCAAAATTCGTTAAAACTAAGTCATTAAAATAAATATATTAATTTGATATTTTTACATTAAAGGTAGTAACATTCTTAAAGCATAATTTCATTCATAAATATACAACAAATAATGATGTTTTCGATTAATATATCATTCTTAAAAATTATCTTCAAAAATATATCATACGTATTTGACAATCTACTGTCACTTCTTGGCAAAGAAGTTTACATTGATCCAAACATACAGTTTAAAGAGGATTCCAATCAACAACTAATATTCATGATGGAGATAGAGTGTGCGATCCATCGAATTAAAAATTACAGCCCTAACCATTAAGCTGTCAGCTTAGTGGAATCAAAACTAAAATTAATGACATTAATATGTCTTTATATATTATAATAGAGAAATAATTGCCGATATATTTATATTAAGCAAAATAAAGAATTTAATTTTCATATAAAGCTTTATGTTGACTATTGCATTATTTTATTAAGAAAAACTTATCACATGTCGTTTTATTTTTCAATATTTATTTTTGATAAGTATTCAGCGAAATAAATATAACCTTTTTAATACAATAGTTAAAAAACCATGTGATTTTCATTCAAAATACAAAAAAAATTTTATATTGAAAGTTTCTTTTAAATTTCCCTATATTTTTACTTAAAAGACTTTAACAATCATTTTTTGTTGCATTATTTGTTTTTGCTTATAATTAAAAAAAATTTTACGTGCATTTTTTCGAATAAAAATAGAATATTTTTGCGATTACTATTATGTATTTATTTTTCACTGATAATTATCTTAAACATATATAACACAGTGTGTTTAAATTTTAAACATAATATGTATATTTTAATATTCACTATAAATACATTTAATAAATGAAATTTTAAAATACTAAAAGAAGCAGAACATTTTGCAACTGAAATATTTTTGAAATGCTCTTATTGTTATGTACATTAGAAAAGTTTTTTTTGTAATCCATTAATCAGAAATATCTTATTTAAAATTCCACTAAGCTCAACAAATTGATAAATCAATAAATTAACTTAATCTAGTTTCTTAAGAATTAAGTTTATGCATAACTTTTCATTCAGTCTATACTACATTTTTATGATGATTCATGCAATGAAACTCGACACAATAAAGTTAAAATACAAATAACAAATAATATTTTATAGACATTCAATTTCTTTAGCATTTAATAACTTTCCAGTACAACAGTCTAATTCTTCAAGTTTATCAAGATGGTTTTATGACCATAGTTTATTCATATATGATTTAAATGAACAATATATTAAGACACTTTTATTTCATATAATGCATTATTATATGAAAGATACAATTTTAAAATATTTTGAAATTACTTCAGTTATAATTGGGCAAATCAAATCATATTTACTATGAAAACTTCCTGAATTACAAATTAATTGATAAGCATTCAAAATATTTTTAAATGGAAACAAAAAAAATCAGTAAATATTTAATTAATAATTAATTATTCACTTTATTTTATTAATAAGAAATTTTAATAAAAATTTATTCATAATTTATATAAATTTAAAATAATTTATTAATAAGAATAATTAATAAATAATTAATCATAAATATTTCTTAATTCCTAACAATTTAAAAAACAAAACTTCAAGACAGAATAAGAAACGAAAATATTTTTCAGATCAATTAATCTAAAATAATGAATTTGCAAGGGCTATTTTGAGAAAAGCATTTAGGAAATTTGACTCCAGCACATGCATCTAGGTAATCAGTTTGTAATCTAATGAACTGATATGTAATAAAAATTTCTAATTAAGAATTAAAATTTGAGATTAAACAGTTGTAGATTGACAGAATGTAGATTTAATCATTTTAAAAATGATTTAACTGGAAAAAAGAATGAGATGAATGGTTCAAAATACTAATATTTCAGTAAACTCTGTTCAATTAATACTAATAATTATAACACTTTACTTATATTTTTAATTAATTCAATATATGTACATATTAGTAAAGTGTAACCTTTACAAGAAAATAGAATCAAAATATTCCTGTAAAAAAAAAAATGTTATAATAATCTTAATATCACCTATAGCTTAATATGTTAACAAAAATTCTCAAAATAAGCCATCATAAACAATATTCATATGCAAGATATTTATTTGAAATACATATGTTCATAATATATTATATAATAAGAATAACATAGAATTCTTAACATATCTCATATTCATTAAAATATTTTCTATGCATTTGTTATAATATACAAAAAATCCATTACAAGTTATTTTTTAAAAATTGTTTTTAATAAAAAATAATTTCTATATGTTTTATGTCTCACAATTATTCTTACATTGTACTATAAAAACATTTTAACATAATCAATAAAAATTTTATAAGCAACATTGTTTCTAATATTTCCCTTTCTCTGATGTATTTATAACCAAAAAATATACCCAAAGCATTCATTTCAAAACAGTAGCTTAAAAGTAACTTTAATTGGTAAAATGTAATTTATCTCATGAGAAATACTTTCAGTAAAATATATTGAGAAGCAAGAATTTCGCAATTTACTTCTAAATATACATTAAATAAATATTTTAAAATGAACAACATGAACAGGTCACAATCATTTATAAATTTAAACAACTTACAAATTCACCAGGAGGCTGTGGTGCCGAATCATCAGTAGGAAATAATCTTGATACTCTGTCCTTTAAAATCATGTGCCCTTCTGGAACCACATTTACATATTCTTGAATAGACTGGAGCCACCACCATACTGAGTCTCTACAATTAAACCGGGCACATTCCCCTCGGTCTAAAAGATTAGGAATAAGACCATGACGTAAACATGCTGCAAAGGCTAAGATAATGTACCTGAGAAAAAAGGCGAATTAAAAAAATATGTTTTAAAAAGATATAAAACTAATAAATGTAAAAGACATTACAAAACAACAATCTTAAAAATGTATAAAAGAGAGAAAATAGAATGATATATTATAAATGTGTAGAAAAGCAATTGTAAAATTGTTTTAAATAGTATAAATAAATTTCACTAATATAAAATCTTAAGCTTTAAATTCTTAATTTTTTAAAACTTACTTTAAAATTATTTAGTTACTATTTAATTAACTTAAAAACATAAAATATTTTAAAATTTTGAAATTAACTACAAAAATTTTTTTAGCCTTTTTCAAGAAATTTATAGGAACTTATTGCAAATGAAAATGGGAAACAGAAATAAAATTTATATTAAAGTGAAGAGTTATTTTCAATATTTTATTAGTTTCTTATAATTGAAATTAATTTTTTTATTTGAAATAAACAGTAAATATTTAATAAAAAAAATTTTAAAAAAAAAATCAAACAAATAATCCCTGAATTTTTTAAACCTATATTTGAAAAAATGAATAAACTTATTTTTGAGTATTTCCATAACTTTAAACACTATTTTTACAATTTTCATTTTTAAATATTACATTGTAATTTAAATTATACTTCTGATCTTTGCCACTACTGAATATTATGAGATAGAAACACAACACCTATTTTCCACATGTGCATATGCTATGATGGATACAAGGAAATTTTCAGGGTTTTCTTCCTTGTGACACATAAATACAGGCCACTATTCATGAAAGGTTCTTTTGAAAGACAACCTGTGGCAGATAATCAAATGGCTTATAATGGGTCTTTAGCTATAAGGCTCTTTGTTTTATAATTTCAAGTTAGAAAGGTTGCAAACTTCCTGGAACTTTGTGTGTGATCACTATTTGTCAATTCTATGTTAGATATAAATTATAATTTGTATGAAACAGTACAAAAATATGTGGTTACTTTTTTTTTTTTTACAAAAATACTTATTTTGATCTTTTATCTGCATAATCCTACATGAATATCAACACATATACACATTCACTATAAATTAAAAATCTTATATTATGCACTATAACTAAAGAGTGAGTTTATTAAAATCCAAAGAGAGATAAATTCGCAGTGAGATTTTTTTTAGAAAAAGCAATAAATGTAGTATTACTTTAAGATACATAATACAAAAAAGCATGTAAAATTCCTTTCTTTAATTAAAATGATAACTTTTTAAGTGAGAAAAAAACATTTCAACTCTTATCCCAGCAAAATATAAACGAATAGAATGTAATGAAAGTGAATAAAACATAAACTTGCCTCGCATCTTCATATCTACCGGTTATCAGCAATAGACCTCTTAGTGAAATAAATGTGTCTCTACCCCAATTTCGCATATAACCAGTAGAAAAATGAGGTAGTCCTAAATAAAAATAATATAATTAAGATTTATTTGCTAAATAAATGCATTATGTACTCAATAAAACTGTTGTATTAAGATGCTAAAATTGTATAAATTTCTAACTCATTGATAATATAATGAAAATTCTCTCAGAAATCAAATAATAAACTTTTTTCTTTGCTAAACAATTTATTTCAGATAACCGATATTTAAAATACATCAATAGTTAAAGAAATTAACACAGTTGATAAATGATACATATCCATTATTTACTTGGATTCTGTCAGGGTTCAAGAGATTGAGGTGCTAAATTGAATACTTAGTGCATAATAGAGCTGTATAAGAATGTTTAGACATTTGATCAATAATGAAACACTTTTTAGAAATTAAACCTAAACAATTATCACTTTTTTCAAATTTTAATTTAGGAAACTAATTAATATTAAATTTTATTGCTTAGTATACACAACTAAATGCATTCTAAGCAATAATTTTTTTTAAAAAAAAAATGGCTCATCATGCAAATTTATACAAAATTCCATAAAATTGTTTTTATTTTATTTATGAGAATATATCAAGTTTCTTAATAAAAGCAATTTTTCAAAAATTTTGATAGTAGTATTAAAAGTTATAATTGAACAAAATAGCATTTGTCAATAATTCAACTCTTGATTTCTTTTAATGTAAAAATGTAATTCCTATCGCTTATTTCAAAATGTGTTTAATAGTTAATATAGAGTTTTACTCTAAAAATGTCCTTCTTTTAACATAACTTAAAGTGATATTTTATAAATAATCATTAAATAATACTTTTAAATACTTCTATCCTAAAGTTTAAAAAATTTCCATCACAAAGTATAAATATAATTTCTTTCATCTTTAATAAATCAATCTTTATGAGTAAATTATGTTTACTATAAAAATTTAAATATATCATGAACAAAATTTTTAGAAGCAATGCAAACAATTCATATCTATCATTTTTCATATTATATGTAAGCTTTTCTCTCTTTTTTTTCATTTTGTTCTTTTTAAAATTAAAAAAGAAACTGAACCTTAAATATATAAGTTTTTATAACAAATTAAATTTGACATTTCAAATTTTTTTAATTGTTTTAAGTTTCTTGATTTTTTTGGTAAAATTAGCAGAATTTAAGCTAGGTTTTAAATGCATTTTATCCCTACCTGATTTTATTTAAAAAAAATACACTGAAAGCATTCAGAAATCAAAATTTACTTCACTATATATACCACATAATCAAACAGTTTTATTTTTATTTATTTTTTTACATTTTCATATTATATAAGTTTCTGAAAATTAATATTTTCAATTTACTATATTTTATAAACTTTCTTCTCAACAATTATTTTTTCACTGAAAGCTCTTTTATATTAAAAATTTTTTTTAATTCTGCACTTTTTTTTTTTTTTTTTTTTTTTTTGCAAAGTAAAAAGTCTAATTTAAATATATTGCATTCAGTTCATTTTTTGCAATAAATAGAAAAATAAATTATAACAATGACCTACTTTTGATTAAATTACTAGATTTATTTGAATAAAATATATGAAAAAAACCAAAATTACAATTTATTTATGAATATTTATTTGAATAAAGAGTGTCATTTTTAATTATATTAATAAAATATTAAGTTATATTATATTATGTATTTGAATAAAACAAATGAAAAAGTTATTAAATGAAAACTACAATTTGTTTTTTATGATTCCATTCAACATAATCTGAATTTGATTAAACAAAATATTGTAAATATGCATTTCATTAATTTCATAGTTTACAAAACACTAATTTGTAAAGAAACATTAAAATTAATAATTTAATGTTTTTATATATTTCTATTTTAAAAATTTAGGAGAAACACAAAAATTCATTTCTTGTTGTTTTAAATATAATTCTTAAGTATTAAAGAAATAAGTTTTTCAGAAAACAAATTGTGCATTAAAACTGTGAAATATTTCATGTGAACAGCAGTAGTATTATTTAAAAAGTTACTCGTACCTTTAATTTTAATCTTTATCACATTATGAATTTATTTGTGTTACAAAGGATATTAAGATTACAACAAATTCCTAAGAGTATTCATACACTTGCAAATATTCTCTCAATTTGTTAAGACAAACATCAGGAAATTCGTAAAAAACAATATGCATTTATATTTTATAATGAAATAAAAAACATCTTTTTAATTTTCATGATTTTTCATAGCTTATGTCATCTAGGTCTGCATAAACAAGTTTTGGTAAAAACAATTAAATTTATATTTAAAAGTTACCAGCAGATATAGTAACACAGTTTTGTAGAATTTTCCCATCCTCATTTCTCTTGGTGACAGGTGGGTTTTCAAGGTCTGGTGAAAGCAAAGGCAGTGGTGCACTTCTCACAATGCCACATAGAATGACTGAACCCAAAGCTAAAGCTTTCACAAATGTGGATCCTTCAGAGATAAATCTGAAACATACTTCATTCAATTCAAAATATCCATAGCTTACATAAACATATACTGTCATAAACATGAGATACAATGAATACTCTGTTCAAATAAGTTGTTTAAAGAGAACAGAATTTAATTCTGTTTTATGTATATTTTGTAAATAAAAAAAAACTTTTTTTATGTAAAAGGATGGATTATAAAGAACTAAAATTAGTATTTCATAATGTAACTGCATTTTTTTCAAGTTTTTATAAATATATTTTATCAAGAAATGTAATATTCAAATAAAGATAAATTTTTTTTCTTTACGGAACATTATAATGTACAACAAAAAGAAAAAGTCAGTATTGTTTATCCTTTTCATTTAAAATTGCAATTTTTGATTTACTGACACATAATTTTGTTTTTCTTACAAATTTGATCAATTTTTAAATGTTGAAAATAAAGTTTAATTTTTCCAAAAGAATTAAGGAGTGTTTTGGTTGATTTGCTTATTGCTACAATTGATTTTTACAACTTATATTTTTACATAATTGAATATTTTAAACCAAAACTTAAAAAAACACTGCAATTTGTTAACAAAAATTAAAAAAAATTTGTTTAAAATTATTAATAATTGAGGGATAATATTTTATCACTAAACATACCGGGGATTTTTTTTATTCGGCAAAATTAATGGGAAAATGGGTCAAATGACCCCTTTCAGTAGTTTTAGTGTTAAAGAAACAGATTTCTGAAAAAATGCCTCATGGGAAAGGTCATAGATACTTTCTTGGATTATGTTTCTCTTTTATTCTACCAATATTAAATATATAACAAATATTTAAAACTGCATTTACATTTGAAGCTTTACTGAAAGTTTTTTTTGTTCCTATCAAAGAATTGACCTTTCAATTATTAATATATCTGAACTAATTTAATTAATCACTTAGATTTTTATGGATACTTGTAAATTTCCTTTAAATTTATTTGTAATGATTTAAAAAAAACATTTTTAATAAAGTAATTACAGATATAATCACTATAATAAGGAAGTATCAGTTCCTTATAATCAACTAGAGCAAAGTCATAAAACTTTTTCAAAAAATCCATCAATCATATATACTTAGTTATATCAAAAATAAACGAAAATAAAAAGTTTCATAAAAAATCTTTAAGATCTAAAATTAATTTTTTATAAGTTACATACTCAGACATTTTTCTCCATAAAGAAGCTAATAAACTACTGTAAGCACCAGTAATAATGGTATCAAAATAACAAGGAATAAGATAGCGTGGTAGCTTTCGCAAACTTTCAAAGACCACTTGAAACCATTTTCCGAGCTGAAAAATAATCAAAGAGATAAATAAAATTGCATAAATAAGTATAAAAGCATGCATAATTATGATGTATTTATTAAAACTGTTGATAAAAATATTCATGAGTAGGATTTTAGTTTAAGAGCAGATCATCATTACAATATTTTTCTGTATATAATCTGCAGATTATGTGTTAAAGTTCCGAATTTCAATATGCGTATCATACACCACAGTGGATTATCTGATAAAAAAAAAACATTCTCCATCAGAAAATCTTACAAGAAAGTTTTGAAAGAAATTTTGTTTATGTTTCATAAAATAAATAACAGGTGCTACCATGACACACCTGAGTTATTTAAGCTATAATCAGCTTTGTCCATTTACATTCAAAAACGAATTGGGTTCCTCATAAAGATATTACAGTTGCATTTCACTATTGTCATTTCGAAATTTGTCTTGACATGAGCTGTTTTGTTTTGAAAATATTCAAATACGTATATCGTCACATGGATGTGAAAACTTTTAAGTTACACAGCAGGTTTTAAATTGAAAGCTATAGTGAAAGCAAAAAAAATTGCGAGAAAAAAGTTAATGTGAAAGGAAAAACAAAGCATGCGCAGTACAAAAGAAAAATGTATAAAATACGCAATTTGTAAATAATCCATTTCTTTCATTTAAATATTAATGATGCAAAAATATGTATTTTTAAATATGTCTAACATCGTTTTAAAAGTTATTAGAAACTAAATATCGATATGTTATACATGAATCTTCTCAAAATTATCGCTCTTGATCGATTTGATTCTTTCCTCAGTTTATTGCACTTTGCAGTGAGATGGATTCAATTAGGTATTTTTCATAATAAATGTTTTTCTTGGTACAGTTTATAATATTTTTAATCATACTGTCTTTTACTTTATGTGACACCTTATGATCAGTAGTATATATTCTCAACTATTTGCCCAAAAAATTACTGTGGTTTATATGCCACTGCAAATTGTGTTGCTTTTTTTTTTTTTTCCTTTTACTAAAAAAAAATATCCTGCAGAGAATATGTTGTTGTAGATCATATACAGGAAAATAGAGAACATAGAATCTAGGGGAAAAAACTTTGGACGTCACAGAATAATGTGGACACATCCTAAGCCCACAGTAGAGGAGAATGTGGTGACTCTCCCAATCACTGCCAGTGGCAAATGATATTTCACTTTGCTGGTCTTAACGGGAACACGCCTGATGCTACATCACATCCTATTAATCAAAAATTCAAGTTTCGTAACTATGAAACACTTTAATACTTAAACAATCAGACTAAATCAGACTATTTTTTTATTTTTTACTAAATTTGAAAATTTAGGAAAACATTACTCAAAATTTTTCTTCTCAAAAGAATTTATTTTTTTGTATAAATTAAAAACTTAAATTTTTAAATCTGAAAATTTTTATAAAATCATCAACTAATTTCCATTTATAGTTTGAATTTTTATGAAAATTCAATATCAATTTTTTTTTTTTTTTAATTTATTCAGCTTTTACATAACAGTACATTTTAAATGTTAAGTAAGTTGAAATACATAAATAAGTTAAAAAGGTGGGAGAAAATAAAATACAAATGTTGTTAATTTCATAAGGTTTTCTTTACTTCATAATTGAATAAATTTAAACAAGGATGAAATTTTGCTGCTCAAACCATTTTTAAGTTATATTTTATTTAAATAATATAAATACACTAACATTTTCAGTAGAAGGATGATCCAATAAATGAGTTACAATGTAATTGGGTAACCAATCTCCTTGCCGCAAATTGTCGCATAAGGGATGCCCCAGATCATCTTCCAAATGAATATTCATTAATTCACTCATCACACCTAAAAAAGGCAATTTTATAAAAAAAGAAAAAATATGTATACAGTATAAAAAAAACACATTTTAAAAAAAATATCTCATAACAGCATCACAGTTATAATATTAAATGCATTGAACTTTACTATAAAGTATTAATCTTTACTACAACTAGATAATGAAACCATAAATCAAGTCTTTCTTCTTAGTTTCAATATTTTATGGACACTTTTTTAAAACTAAACACTTTTATCATTACTTTTAAACCTTTTATATTGCTAGTGAACCAAGTGTAAAATAAACAATAGATTAAAATGAAAATGCAATTAGCCTATAAACAAATTTTATATTTCAAATTTAGCTAATAAGTTCATTCAATTTAAATTTATAATGCATTAATAAAGAAAGCCTAAAACAACTTCCAATTACTTTAATCCAAACATACATAATATTTTAAATCAATTACCTTGTAAGCCACAATAAACTAAATCTCCATAACTAGGAAGATTGTAAGCTCCCCTTCCATTACCCTCATCTCTCTCTTCAGCATCACAGCGAAAAAGAATTCTGTTTAAATCTGCAAGAGTCAGGTGAGAGATGATGGCTTCTACATCATGTGAACCTCGCTTTAGAATGTTCCCACTGTAAGTTCTCATTCTGTAACCAAATTGTGAGGCACAGCTTCTAACTTTTAATATTGCAGATCTTGACTCACTGTCGAGAGAGACTCTAAAAAAAGGTTTCAACTAAGATTCCAGAATCAAAACACTTAACTTTATATTGAATGTAATTTATAGATAAAAAAAAAAACTTTTCCCTCATTTCTCAAATCAGTGAAAACAACTATCAAAAGGCCTGTATAATATTGAAGATGGTTTAGAAGCTGAACATGCAATAGAATAAATATGTGGCAGAAAAATCAGTTAAACTACACAATCGTTAAAATGTAACACAAGCAAAATTAATTTTAATGATTTGTATAAGATATAAATAATGTGTTAATTCTTAAAGTTAAATATTTTATTACATATATTAATACATTTTGAAGAATGAAAAAATAATAGAGTGAAATTAATAAGTACATAAAAAATATATAAATACATTTATAATTAAACCAATATTTTTTTTCTATAAATAAAAGATTGAGGAAAAAGCACCTCATATTATCATTCAACCTTTCTAAATCCCATGCAACTTATAGTCTTAGATAAACTGTTTAAAATAATTGATTTGATAAGTAATTATTGTCACCTAGATTTACAGATCCTCAATTAAATAACTGTATACAATAAAACACAAGATATAAATATTTAAATCTTGATAATTATATATTAAGCACTTTAGTAGATACATTAACTTATGCAAAAACTGGAACATGTGAGTTGATGTAAAATAACATCAATAGATTCCATTTATCTTTAACTAAACATTAATTTATATGTAAAATATAAATGAATTTAACATCAATCACATGATTATAAAATTGATATGTGAAATACATAGAATTAAAAATTTTTTAATAGTTTTATACTTTATCAATGTAAAAAAATATGAATAAAATCCTAGAAAAAAGACTGATCACTGCAAAAATTTTAACTATTATAGATTGCAATGAAAAAAACATTTTTTAAATATCTCAGCATTCAAAATACCTGAAAACAATAACAGATCCTGGGGGAAAGTTAACAAAATCAATTTCATAATAGCCATCATCAGTAATTCCAGGACTTTCTATCATCTCACTCTCATAAATCTGAATATTCTCCTTTATATTTAGTCTAAAGTCAGTCAATCCATTTATGAAAGTATCATCTTTATAATGATTTGGACCAAAACTTGTTCCTGCATGGCCAATAGGTTCAATACCTCCTTCCAGTATAATTTCTTCAATTGTACCTAGGTTAGGAATATCAAATACAAATATTAAAGAAATTAATGAAATTTATAAAACAACTTAAGCTGTCTGGTCTTCAAAAACAATGATAAAAAACAGAATAAACTACTTTCATTGCAATTTCATTTCATTGCATTGATATAGTTAAGACAACAGATTAAATATCAAATCAAACAATTTTATAAAATTCTCAAAATGTAGTACAAAAAGGAATTTAAGATATTTAAAAAATCTTGCATTTAATAATATAGAATATAAAACAAACAGCATATTATATCAAAAGAAATTAAACTCAAAAATGAACCATTATAATTTACAATATATATTAATTGTAAAAAGATAAACTTATAACTAACCTTGGATTCTTAAAGGTCGTAAATAACTAGATTCTTTTGGTTTTAATGGCATAGTGAAGGAAGTACGTGCAACCATAATTACAGATTGATGGGTAGCAGGACAATGTCTAGTGATTGCAACAGTATTTTCATCTCGCTGATCAACAAATACCTAATAAATATATTAAAAATAAATATTTGATACATTCTGCAAAAATAATTGTCAAATATTACGCGATTATTTGCAATATAAAAGATTACAATAACTTCTAATAAATTAATAATAGCATTAATTTGAAAACATACTGATTACTCCAAAGTTAAATTATATATGTATGTATAACTATTTTCTATCATTTTGAAAGCAAGTTGAATGGCAACTTATTTTATTTCAATTACATATCTTTATTTTTTTAGCATATTAAGGTCTATGATTAAAAAATTAAATGATTTTCTTTCTAATAGATATTTCTTTGCATTTATAAATAAATTTCTATTAATATGAATAATTATGCCCAATTTGTTAGAGATCACATATAATTACAAAATGAAACATTATTTAGAAACCAGAAGCTTATTTTATAGATGATATAAAAGAATATCAAAATTTAATGCAACATATGCACAAAAAAAATACCATAAAAGTGGAAAACCTTAAATTGGCGACATACCTGAGAAAATCCTAAAGAACCTAATTCTGAATGCAATTTATTAAGAGCTCTTTTCCCAGCTAGAATTCCACTCTGAATATTAATAAATCCCTGTTTTGGTTTTGGATCATCTGTCCATGAAGTAAAAAGGCGATTCTCTGAAACTACATGTATCTAATGTACAAAAAGAAAAAAAATCTAGCTACAAATAAGTATTAAGAAAATACATGCAATAAAATAAGAAAAATTATGCTTACATTTTTTTTTTAATAATTAAAAAAGAAATGGTCATTCCAGATAATTTTCAATAATTTCAAAAAATGGATCATTTTTGAAGTTATTGGAAATTAAATAGAATTCAAACCTTATTATTATAAATAATTTTTTTTAATAAATGTTTTGTTGGGATAATTCATGAAGTCTAATATTTTTGATAAGTTACTTAACATTTTGTATTTTTTTAAGCAAATGATCTTTATGGAAACAATCTGAGTAAAAATGTAATAAGATTGAATTTAATATCAAAATATTTCATACAAAAAATCATGGGAAACAAAGGGAGAAAACACAGTAAACAATACAACTTGAATAATTAAATATATATAATCTAACATAAATAAAAGCTTATAAAAACTTTAATTTAATAATACATGTATATTATTTATAAGCATCCATACAGGTAATAAAGAAAATATATAAATTTTTACATAAATACTTACATATTTTCTTACATAAGGTAAAGATTATGTCTTACATGAAATTATATCTTACATGACATAACTACTTACATGATGAGGAACAAGTTGATCATATCCCCAGCTACTTCCAGTTGCACAGCATGCCATTGCTACCATAGATGCAGTAGGAAAATAATCATAAATCGAGCGTATCTAAAATATGCAAAAAAATTTAAAAATTATTGTTATACAATTTATACATTCTGAAAATTAAAACTCATTTCTATTAATTTAATTGTTTTACCCATTAATGTGGTACTAATTCTAGATAAATTTTCTGCAAGCACAAGAGATTTTCTTTTACCAGATAGACTGATGATCATATAATTGGAATAACAACAGAGAATTTTAAGTGAATATATTCCTTTTTCCCCCCAAAATCAAAAATAAATGTTAGCTTTGAATGATCACCTATCATAAAAATGTCGATTGATCAAGATTAAAAATTATTAAATATGGTTTAAAAGTATATTATACAAAGAAAAGCCTTTCAAAAGAAATTTTACAATTGTACAATATTTTAAAAATATGTGCATTTTAAATCATAGAATAATAATGTTTCACACAGTTAGAGATTATTTAAGAATTATGTTTAATCTAAATTTTATTTTAATCTAAATTAAAATTTCTATAATGTGTAGCATTAAAGGAATTATGTAAAGCACACAAAAATATAAACATACATTTTTTTTTCAATTATGATTGAAAGTAAATATTTTTTCATTGAATTGTATTTAAGAAATAGTGTCAAAAGCCAAATAAATCCAATGAAATATGCCTAAAATAATTCTCTCTTCAGTCAGATTCCAGTTGGAGAAAAATAAATTTTTCCTATGCAAACACATAATGCATATGTCTAATGTGGAACAAATACATTTTCTTCATTGAATTTTATTAAAAAAATATTACCAAAATTCCAATGAAATATGCTTAAAATAAAACCATTCTTTCTTATGTCAGATTTCTGTTAGTGAGAATTAAACTAGAATATTTGCCTTCATCATTCTCATGAGAAGAGAAAAAGGTGAAATTTATTTATAATAGAAAAAGTGCTTACTTATTAGCATCTCTGCAACCAATTTTGTATCAAGCCGATATAGTGCCTCGGGAATCACGCCTAAATATCATAACAAAAGATTCTTACTCACAAGTTTTATTTAAAAAATAATTACTTACGGAATCATAATTAATAGTAAAATTGGCTGCAGAAATGCTAATATGCAAGAATTGAAAATACTAGAAATGTCAAAAATAAGTACATTTCTATCATAAACTTATATCATTAATGCATTTTTGATCATACCTATTGATAATTTAGTTTGCATAGTAGACAATACATCAACCAAACAATAATTCCATTTACAATTTAGAAATTTAACATACATAAAATTAACACAAAAACTACACATAGAAATTACATTACTGGTGTTTTTAATAATAACAAATAACAGTTTTTCTCTCAATTTTACTCTTTGAAGTCATAAAAACATTCATATTTTACCAATAATTGCAGAATTTTGAGAATATATAAAACTAAAATGCTAAAAATTTAACAGAAATATGAGCAGTGATAATTGCAATGTATACTAATACATCAAATGTAGCACAAAATTTTAAGAGTGTTTGATTTATTTAAAAACCAAACTGACTGTTTTCTAAAAAATTTTCCAAATCATTACAAATATCCATTCAAGATGGGATTTAACTCCTCCAATACTCAAAAAGCCATACTAGTGACATCCAATATGTGTGCAATATTAGGTGACATAAGCATAGCTTTTTATATATGAAAATGTAAAGTTTAATTTTAACATCAATTTAAAATTGTAAATGAACTTTAAAATTATTTATACACCATTATGAAATTATTTATAGATTATACTTAAAATTAACTCTAAGCTATTTCTTCATTAGATGAAACATTATAGCTATCAATTAATTGCCTTAATCGGTTAAATAAATTTTTAACTTGTGAAAAATATTTAGGAAATTGTGTTGCAACTAAAGAGTAAAATGAATTTAACATAAGTATATAATGTGAGTTGCATACCTGCATTGGACACATATTATCATGTGTAATATCCATAAAAACTGCATGAGCAATCGATTTTGTCAGTGGCCGAGTAACAGGATGCAAAAAGGCACCAACTGTCGAGCCACCATATCTGTACACAAGCCGCCCCTGTTCATGACTGTCTGGAGCTTGCATAGCCTCTGCAATTGAAAAATGCATTTGTAAAATTCAAAAATACTTACTATTCATAATAAAAAAATTTTAAATATTCATATTTGAAATAATTACTATGGATGCATAAAAATATTTTAGAACGTTTTTATCTGTAATGCAAAAAATTTATTGCCATGAACTCCCAAGTTAACATTTTTAGAAAATTAACGAATTTCCAAATTAGCATCCCAATAATTTTCAATCCAAGATTGTATTTGTCCCATCAATTATTGTGACAATCAATAAATGACAGTTTTTTAGCCATCAGTGCACTCAAATATAACAAATTAACAGATGTATAATCAAACATGAAAAATACTTCCTGAATTGGAGAAAATTATGGTTTGCACATAAAAATTATTATTTACACATACAAGTGCCCATAATTGCTTTGTTTTATTTTGCAGTTTTAAGTGTACATTATAAGTTTATTTGCAGATATAAATGTACATAGTAGTAAAGAAAAATAAAATATTCAAATTACTTTAAAAAAATTTTTTTTTCCATGAATATAATGACAAGCAACTCAAAAGGAATCAAATAACAAGTTTAAATATACAAATCTCAAAAAAATAGTTCCTTTCTTGAAAATACAACAGAATGAGTATGAATACAAAGTAAATGTAAAATAGAAGCCTGAAGAATACACATTCCTATTTTAAGAAATATATCAGAAAATAGTTATTCTACAGAATGAAAATTTCAATAAAATATATATTTATACAGGAAATGGACATTTTTTTCTCAGTATAAATAATATATATATATATATAGTATATGTAAATGTTATGTATATGAATAATATTATAATACTTATAGTTATTATATACATTAATGATGGTATTCATAATATATTAACACTGAGTAAACTATAATTATATTTAAAAAATATAAATCAAAAAATTAAACAAGCACATGCAAATTTAGTACATATTTAATGTTAGCTTCACTCCTTAAAAATATTTTTTAAACTTATTAGAAAACTTAACAAATATGTGTAAAATTACAAGGAACATTTATGAATATGGGAATATTGAGTTTCTTTAAAGTTCTAAAACTAACAAATTTGTTATTGTAAAGTACTGAAATAGAGAATCAAAAATGTTTTAATATTTTACTACCTTAATATGAAGAAACTTATATATACCTCTAATAAGAGCAGTAATTCCTAAACGATTAACAAATATATTATCAACAGCTTCACTTGACGTAAACAATTCAGCAACCACAAATAAATCAGGTCGAGCTTCTCGAGCTTTATCCATAAGATACTGAAAGAAATAATTTACAAAATTGATTACAACTTTAAAAAGTATATAGTATCGAAAATATGCATGTAAGGAGCACTTGATTTTTAAAAAGCTAAATTATATAAAATATAGAATCCTATCAAATGATTTTCATAAACTTGAACAAGAAAAATCGGTATTTTAAAATAGCATTAATTTATTTTATATCCAGTATAGAAATGTCCTGTATTGCTTCAGTAAACAACACAAAAACAAAGTAATATCCAGCATTAAATCTATGATTAGTTTTATAAACATTATGACATCAATAATATCAGACCAGAATTTTTATTAAAACCATTTTCATCGTTTTTATGTAAAATATTTTAATTTACTGTTCTTTTCTTTTTATGCTTAACAATATGATGCAAAAGGAGTAATGATTATTCCATGGAAAAGATATACTTCACAAGGTTTTTAATTGTTATTATTTCTAAAATCTAACATATTTGTTTCATTTTTAGTTATTATTTAACTCATGTCACTTCTACATTATTTATTTTACATTATTTCAGTTCAGAGACTGATAAACAACTTATAATGAAAAAAATTTAAATGCTTTTGAATCTATAAGTATGAAAAATTATTCATATTTTTTGCAATATGTTATTTTTTATTATATTAGTCAATAAAACCCATTTTAATATCAAGTTTAAACTTGACAAAAACATTACATTAAATGATATATTTAATTGTCAGGGAATAAAAATAATGTAATGTAAAGAAGTAATATAAGTAAGTAATTTCCAAATCATATATTTTGGAATTAATTATCTTATTTTTCTTTGTTACAACTATAATTTTACTATAGAACATTATACATCATTTAACAATCTATGCTATAATTTAATTTTATGTAGTTGCTATAAGTTTAAATTAATAAACCAGATTTAATCCTGGCTTTCAAATACCAAAAAAATTTACTGAAAATACTTCTAAAAAATAATGATATTCATTATATAATTTTTAAATTGTAACATATGTTAATTTAATAACTTAGCTTTCCACTAAAAAAGCAAAGGAATGCTAATGCTTCAGAAATAAATGGTTGGTTTTAAATAGAGTATTATTTGAAACAAAAAACATCTGATAAAAAATATCTTTACAATTAATTGCCCAAAATAAAAATATTATTACAAATACTAGTTTAAAATAGTGAGAAATAATGATTACATTGTGGATGCAATTTTCAAGACAAGTATTTTCAATTGACAACTTAAGCAGAGGACTAAGTAGAAAACTATCAATCAAAATTTCAGTTAAACTTAACACACATGAATATTTTGAGAAATTAATGAATTTAGAACATAATATTTTTGAAAAAATATATATATAATTTTTTTTGACAAAATATAGTTCCTTTGTGGTTTTCAAATGTGTTTTTCCTTCAAAACCCCAGGATAAGAAATTTTATAAATAAAAGGAACACAAGCTTTTTTTCCCAAATTATTTCAAATAGACAAATTTTATTTTGCTTAAAAATTTAAGTTCCTGTTTTTATTTGAAATGAAGATTAAAAATTTGTTGAAGTCACAAATTTTTCCTGCATTCAACTACAGTTAAAATATATTTAATTATAAATGGTAAGTAAAGAAATGTTTCCTTAAATTATAATTTCACAAACTGACATTTTAGTAATTATTTTTGAGATTTAAGGAATTAAATAATTATCAATATCCAATTATTGAATAAATAAGATATTTAATAAAGATAATTATTTTTATAAACATTACAATCAAATAAGTTATTTTAAAAATCAAATTACACACTCTACAAAATTTCAGTTTACACAACACGTCAGAAATTTATAAAATATATACATGCACAAAAAAAAAAAATAATGAAAAATAGTTTTAAGTATTTGTTTCAACTACAAAAAAATTTCAATGAACTTCAAACAATTAGTTTAATTAGATAACATTACCTCAGCAACATGAATTGGAGTACTATGGCAATTATCAAGACGCAGACCATAAAAAGCTCGTGATAGCTGCTGCACATATTCAGTCATATATTTCCAAAGAAATGGAGAATCTTCAGGCTTCTCTCCATATCTTAATTTAACACTATCACCCCATGCTACCAGTTCTCTTCTTAAGTAAACATTAGATCCTGGAGCCGCAAAATTTTTTAATGGATCATGACCCATTACCCATCCATTGTGAGCCATGATATAACATGATTGTGGTGAAAACATGAGCTTCTCATCTTCTTCAAGATTAGTATCAGCCCCATAATTAAGAAAGTATCTATAATAATTAATAGCTCTATAGGAAAATCCAAATTTTTAAGAAAAAGTTGATCTAATAAAACAATGATAACAAAATCCAACAATTTCTGCGAGAGTTAATAATTGGAAACTATATTTTAATACTAATTTAAATTTACATAAAATCTTAATTACAATAAGCAATGAGAATTCTTTATTAAAAATGTTAAGAATTCTGATAAAAACACAAAAGAATTTTAAAGGAAAAAATAAATTATAATATTGAATGAAGTTAAAAAAATAGTTTTTATACTTAATATAAAATTCCTAAAAGCTATTCTCAAAAAAAATAATAATAATTTCTGACTAGAAATTATATAGTATTATTTCTTAAGCATATAAGGACAGCTGCGCATCTGTCTCTATTTTACATAGAGAAAAAACAAAACTCTAATTAAAGGAATGAAAATAAAAAATGTGCAATCAATTAAATTGATTTATATTTTCAATAAGCATAAAGCTTAATCATGCAACAAAATAATTATAAGATGAAAGAAAGAAAAATGGCATACACAATTATGTTGCTAAAAGCAATAAATTCTAACTTAAATATAGGAAAATAATATAATGATCAATGTAATATTATATAAGGATGAGCTCTGTGGAATACTTATCTTAATTTGAATTTTACAAGAACAAATTAAACAAAATTAATACAAAAATTTAATGGTAGACTAATTTTTTTTTAAATATTTCATTGATTAATTGATATTTAAGTTTCTCATCTACAACTATAAATTTTCTAAAGTATTTTTATAAATTGATCATTGAGTAGAAAAATATATAAGATAAATTACATTGGTTTAATAAGATTTTTAATTTACACACTGACAGCCACTCAAAATGCAACCAGCTGAAAGGAGCATGCAAATCATGTGAAATTTACGTCATGCAGTTGTAGGGATAAGATATGAATTGTAGCATACATGCAGTTCACGAGCAATTGTACTGCCATTTGCAAGCCCTGTATAAAAAAAAGAAGTAATTGCCAATTTAAAGTACAGTTTTTCTACACAAGTTGTTTAACAAAGCCTTGTAGAAGACATTCTGCAACTTTTGGACAAATTTCTGAGTTCGACTCAGGAGAAACAGTAGCCTAAATGTTTTGCACATTACAGATCAAAGGAATCAGTGATTGTGTTGAATAAAATCATGCAACTATTATTTGGATTTGTAATGAATGAATTCAGGAGGAAACAGTGGACGGACAAAATCGATCACACTCACTTCATAGCAACACTGCATATGATAACAAGCACATTGTCTGCATGACAATGATGGATAACTCAGAACATCACAAATCATAACACAGACTCAGTCTGTTGTGCATTATTCAATCCCACTTCCGCCTGCTACAATCATAGTGTTTGGGTTCGAGTCTGCTGGTGACACTATTATGAGACTGCTGATCTGCTGCATTATGTATAACCATACTAGTCCTGCATCTGGTATCGTGATTTGGGATGGCATTAGATTACACATCCCTTTAGTGCACCTTATTGCCAGTACTACTTTTAAGTGCTAAATTTTGAGCTAGATACATGAAAGTAAGCAGAGAATCCAGCATTACATGTCAGATGTCTGCTCATACCTACAGGTCTTACTATCAGCCATATTCCAATAAAATAATATGCTACTACATATAAGGTTCAAGAAATCTTTACCTATTAGATTGAACTGCTTATTTGGTCTGCTTGTTCATCCAATCAGAAACATGCAAATAATTGATTCAGGATCACTCCTACACTACATCAATTTTGTCAATAAGTGGAAGCAGCATTGACTGCTACACCACAAGAATATATCCAACTCCCTTTGACTCTAATCTATGGCAGCAGCCAACAATGGCAGCTACAATAACTACCGATTTTGCCAACACCTCCCAATATAATTTCAATTATTTGATTTTAGTTTAACATGTTATCTATTGATAAATTTTGCTGTGATACCTCTGGTCTTTTATGATGCTGTATTTTGAGTAAACAACAGTATACAAATTATGTATGGTGTATGTATGCATACATACATATTTGATACTTGGTAAAATTAGATTAAGTTAGAAATTCAGCATAAAGTTTGATAAATTATGGATGAAACTTGCATTAACAATAGATATAGGTCAGACTATAACTAATTTAAATTTTATTATAAATTTATTGATTGGAAATGTATGAGCTCTTATATAAACATATATAAATATAATAACTCATAATATATATAACATTATATTAACTTAATATAAAGTCAGAATTAAAAACATTATGTTTACAATATTCTAAGTTTTCAGAAATTTGTTTTTTTGCAAATTGTTTTTTAAAAAAGTATGATAATTAGTCTAATTATCATTTTGATATTTTAATTATTAATTTCAATTAAAAATATCTACATATTCATGTAAATTTGCAAACTATACAGAATTCAATGTAATTAGAAAATAAATTTATTAATGTTTTTTTCTTTTAAATATTTAAAAAAATGGAATACAAATGCATATTTACTTACGGAGCCACTAATGGGTGCTTAGAGCTTACAACTTCCAATAAGGGCCCTCGTGGATCCAATCTTTCATATCTAATTGCAGATATAATATTTTCAACCGCACAACTATAATGATGATCTATTTCTGCTCTTTTAGCATTATTGAGATCTACTAATTTTTGTCGTAAATTATCACAACATTTATCTTTTTCAAAAGATTTATCATTTCTAAAATAAAATAGATCCTTACATTAGAAAAAGTTAATAAAAAACAAACAAATATTTTGAGGAATTTAAAAGGTCAAATATCAATATCTTTGAGAATATATGATAATGTAATAGAAGTTTTTCTTAAGATTAGTTATTTGATAATTAATGTAATATATTCATAAATATTTTAAATGAAACTAAAGAAATATTTGAGTATACTCTGAATAATTAACAAAAACAAACTACAAAATTTCAATAAAAACCTATTAATATTTTAAGAAAATTTTAATTAAATTTATTGACAGCAAAAAACATTAAAAATTTTAGAAAAAAATATGGTTATTTAATATCAACAATTCCACAAATTAGACAAATTAAATTCAACAGAAATCTTATTAATAAAAAGTAATTTTTAAATACTTTGTAAGGTACTGAAAAAAACTAAATTCAGTAGTATGATAGCCCATATAAGGGTAAAGGCCTACAGAGCCCATATCTGTTTTCATGAACAAAGGCAATGGGATGTGAAGCATATATTCAAGTTAGGGGGTCAACCCAATGCAAAACCTTCAGTGTTTAGTTGCCAAGCATGCTTGGTACTCAGTTTTATCGATCCACTGAAAAGAAGAAAGGCTGAGTTGATCTTGACCAAGTCAAGAATCAAACCTTGAACCCATATCTTGGAAGAACTAAGCATTACCTCTAGGCCACCAGTCTCTTTTGCAAGATACTATCTTTGTTAAAAATAATATTTTTAAATTAATATTCAGTTGAAATAAAAACAATTTTGAAAAACATGTACAATGTTAACAACTTGTGTAATATTAGCCAGAATATCCGCAACAATTTAGTTTTATAATATTACTAAATAAGATTAATTTTTCTACAATTTCTTTCTTTTGACTTTTAAAAGATTTCTTTTGAAGTCTTCAAGTTTTGTTAAATTCAAATTTTAAGCAGATTTATTAATGAGGAAAATTACAAAATGATATATTTAAACAAATGATATATAACAGAAAATTTACATTATTTAAATAAAATATTTCACAGTGAAATATAAAAATAAATCAGGAATATAATGAAATATGAATATCTAAATGAAATTTTCATAAAAAAAAAAAAAAGTATTACTGTGTCTGTATAATTCAAATTAATTCAAACAGTTGTTACCATGAGTAAGTATAAGCAGTTGTTGCATTATACCATGAGAAAGGAATAAAATAAAATTATGTTAACATTTGTTAGATATATATATTTTCTTATTCGTTGGTTTTAATTTGATGGTAAATTCTTTAAAATTCCCTTAATGAAACATGTATATTTTCCTTTTCATATTTTCTTTCTGGTTCATGTATACTTCTTTTTTGATTTAATTTGTTCTTTTATATTAGTTTGAAAAACTTATAAGTAATGATATAAAGTCTTCAAACTGAATTAGTAATTAAATACCTAAATATGATGAAATTTTAATCACAACCATTTACTAAAATTTTCATTATTTACATTACTATGAGAATTACATAAAAATCATTTTAAAATAAAATTAGAATTGATATAAAAGTTAAATAAAAAATTATAAAGTTAATAGGTAATATTTAAAATATTAAATATCATTTCATGAATTGAAAAAATAATTGAATGTGATTAAAGGTAATCTATTAAGAATGAAAAATATGTTTTAAATATATTACTAAAATTTCTTTACTAAAATGAAAAGGAAATACAAAAATGTATACATGATATTATAATTTATACTTAAAAAATATTCTTATAAAAATTCACATAAAAATGTTCTTCAAAGGGAAAATTAAGCACATTTTGATTCTTACTGAAATTAACTAAAATATTAAGGATGTTCATCATAAAAATGTTAGACACATGTGTATTTAAATAAAAAATTGTGTTCAAAACTCATGTTTACATTTAATATCAATTAAACACATTTCATCTATTAAAAAGCAGATTATTTCTTCAAAATCAATATCTGAGATTGTGAAGAAATATATGATTTGCTTGAAAAATACACAGAGATTTTTCAAAAATAAACTGACGGAAATTAATTATAATATTAAGGATATTTACAATAAAATATGCTCGACACATTATATTTAACTTAAATTATAAAAAAAATAATCTACATTTTTTTTTGAAAAATATAATAATTACTTTCCAAAAATCTGGAACTCACAAGCGTTTACATTCCCACTGTGCCAAATTTCTTACCACAGAAAAAAGTGAAATACTTATGTTTGGGGAGACCATATTTTGGAGATTGTTTAATATAGTTTAGAAGGAGTTTTGTTTTCTAATGTATCTGCCACATAAATTTGGCTAGATATGAAGGGAGTCGTAAGCAGTGCTTTTGTTATTTGTTCTTCCATTTTGCAGATCCCCAAAATTACTTGTGTGTATGCTTGTAGCTGGATCTACAAAGTAGTATTTGTAATTTACAATCATTTGACAATATCCTGTACTTTTGAGATCTTCAGTTTTATAAGCACAACAATATTTCAAGTATATTATGGATCCTTATATGTATTCGACTATCTCTGCTACCATTGTATATGTTCCTGTATTTACTACCTCAACCATAAAACATTCACCAGTTTCATGATATACCATGCCGAAAATTCATTTCTAAGGAAGATATTCTCCCAGTGTTGTTTTTTCATCTATCAAACAGACTTTCATCGATTTCGACTGTTTTTTCAAAATTACCTATATGCATAAAACTATTCAAGTCAATTTCTCTTTTATCATTAATATTCAGTTGCTCTTCACAGCTATTAATTAAAGTGAGTTCTTAGTCCAACAGTAAATAAATTGTAGCACAATTGCAAATAGAATTCTCAATCCACTGAACCAATTATAATCTTCATGCTACAGTGCCATATTTCTCATGCTTGTTGTTTCATCTTCATTCGCACAATTTTGAAAGCAAGTCAAAATAACTTTCTTTGAAGAAAAGCATAAATTCCTCTTTGCACCTTAATAAACTGAAAATGCTCAATATTTTTAAATAGAAAAATGTTGAGCATTAAAAAACTCAATAAAAAAATAGAAAATATTTCTGAATATAATATTGTTATTGAGAATGAAGAAGAAAAAAACATGTGACTCAATAAAATCGAAGAAACAACTCAAAGCAGCCATTTGCTACAATTATGATTTGGAAACAATCATTGGCTATTTATTGTGAAATCCACAAACTTCCCTAAGTATCCAAAAATCTATATAAAATATTTGTTTAAAACATTATATCTACAGCAATAAACTAACTCATTTGAAATTTTATGAAGGTAATTCATTGTGCACCATTTAAAATGCGAGAATCAAAATTTTTAAATCTTTATACTAAATGCTCTATATCATAAAACAGATTTAATAATCAAAAATTTTCTTTGCTTACTTGTTTGGAGCATATATACTTAAAGCTAGATTCATATCAAGACTGCTGTTATGCCTATGATAATCTGGATCTTGAATAATTTTTAATTCACCAGATGTAGATATTATTTTTCTATCTGAATCTAGAAAATTATAAAAATTCATTTTAACACAGAAAAATTTAAAAAAAAATAGAGAAACAATTTTTAAATTTAATAAAATGTATAGCAGTTACAATTGAAATAATACAATAATCATAAAAAAATGTTAATGACTTTACTTGAAAATAACAAGAAAGTAAGTTAAAAGGTATTTTTGTGAAAGTATATTTTTAACATGGCATGCAAATTGTATAATAAAATTTATTAATTACAAATCTATTATTTTAATTCAAAATTACAACAAAATTGCTTTAATTTGCAAATTACAAAAAGTTTTGGTTTAGGTTTTAATTTTCCATTCAGAAAATTAAAACCTAAACTAAAACTAAACTCAGTGTCATGACAGCCCATGTGGAGGCCTAGGCCTACAGTACTCATATCTGTTTTCATGGTAGAAGGCGAAGCATATATCCTGGATACGTGGGCAGTCTAATGCAAAATTCTCTATATTTCGTTCCTAAGTATGTTTGGTACTTAGTTTTATCAACCCACTGAAGGGATTAAAGGCTGAGTCGATCTCTTTAACCCAAGGATAGAACTTCAAAATCTATGACTTGGGAGCACTAGCTTAGTGCTAGTTACATCACGACTTTTAGAAATTAAGATCTTAAAAATTAATTTTTTCGGATTAATTTTGTTGAGTGGAAACTAACTTTTGATTAATCTAAGTAACCCATATTCAAATTATTCAGATATAATAATGGATTCAAATATTTATATAGATACATTTGGAAATTTATTAATTCATATAAAAATCAATAATTATCAATAAGTTAACATTTTATTTTCAACTCCAAACAAAAATTTTAAACCCATTATATCGATATTCATTTATAAGATGCAACAAATTCATATGTTAAATGTAAACAATAATGAAAAATTGATATTCATGTATAAATTTTTCTTAAAATGGGACCACATTTCACATAAATTATGAAATTAAATTTTAACATCACTTATTTATTAATTTGTTAAATTTAAAGCATTTTAAAATTTAAAAAAATGAGCCTAGACATTCTGCAAGTGATAATTTTAATGTTGATAATAATACCTGAAATGAAAGTACTAGCTAAGTATCCATGCTCTAAATTTTCTACTCTATTTGAAAGAAAAAGTGGAAATTGATATTTTTGGTGAATCTAACACTTTTATTGAAAGATTATGGTTTTTTAACATTATAAATACTATGTGCAGTTAAACTTCTAGTGTCCAATTTGTTTTCTATTCTTGTCAGAAAAAATGTCTTGATAATTACTGAACATATGATTAAGATGAAGTCTCTAATTTTAAATACCTCATTAGATATCTTTCAAAAATTATATGTAAAGTATGAATATTAAAATGCATTCTTAGAAAATAACTTATATCTTCCATTGAATCATTTCAATTTTATCAATGAATTAGATGGATGGTTGCATTAAGATATAAAGACAATATAACAACAATGTCTAAATAGATGGAAAACAAATATGACAACTTATTATTTTTGAAACAAGAAACAAAACCATAGGTTCATCTTAGAAAATTTAAAAAATGAAAGTTTTCTAATCAAATGCATCTTAGGCTGGCAGAAAATAATTTCTTTTCAAATACTTAAGTACTTCTTGATAATCAATGAACAGATAACTATATAAGTATAGTTTATGTAATTTTTTGCACTGAAATATGTCATTACTTTATAGTTAAGAAAAATAAAATACTGCAACATATTAAAATTAAAAACTTTTAATAGCAGTAATATTATTAGACAAATAAAGAAAAGATTTAAATAAGATAATTTACAAAAAATCTGTTTAAAAAAGAATTATTAATACACAATATATTAATAATTTTTCAACAGATTTTTTTTTAATCATTTCACTAAAAAATAAATGATATAAAACTTACCTTTTAGGCATTTTTCAAACTCCTTTACAATAGCACGAATATCCATCATAAAAAACTCATGCAATTTCAATTTATGCTTGTAAAAACCATGTAGAGCACTCCTTATTGCCTATAACAAAAATTAAAATCAAACTTTTTAATAATCTGTTTTGAAAATTCTAATAGAATAGAATTAGATCCAACATATCATAAATTAAAGAGGATGTTTTTAAAAGGAAATATATATCTTAGATAAAAAAAAATTTAAATGGGCTATAAAAATACCAGACATTTCAAAAACAACTTTTTAATTTTATTGAAACTATAAATTAAACTATATAAATATTAAGTTTTGATGAATACCAAAAAATATCAACCTAAAAAGTGTACAAAATGTGTGTGTGTATATATATATATATATTACACTTAATTAATATGGCAGCTAAATTTTAATCACAACAATAAATAAATTGCTTTAGATGCACACACAGCTTTAAAATTAGAAAATGATTTCTGAGAGAATTAATTGACTATAATTATATATACTTACATAATACAAGACCTCTTATGTGAGATTCTAATTTTGTTTTTATCATAAATAATCCATTAGAAAGCAAATTGTGTTTATTATAATAGAAGTATTAACAAAATAAAAGCTTATTGGATAACTGAAAATTTAAAGTGGTACTAATTATTCATGTTGCAGATAAGCCTTAACATTTATCAGCTTGACTAAATTTTCAATTAAATCTTTTATAGATTTAAATTACAACTTAATCATGCTAGATTAATAATTTGCATATAATATCATGAAAAACGAGATATCTTATTAATCATCCTCTAATGTTAATCAAAATAAATAAAAGCTTAACTAAAAAATAAATCATAAGAACTGACAATATAACTGAATAACATAACTGATTCTTACATTAAGATGGTCCTCATTACACACAGCTTGCGGAATGCCACTGCCACACCATTTTCCCTCAGCAATTTCCATTGAAAAGTGCCAAAGAGCTCTGTCTAGTAGATAAGCAGGTCTTAAATGAGAGGAATTAATTAAATTGTAAGTAGATTCAGGATGTTCTTGAAGCCATTCACTTTCATTTGCAGTGTGATTTAAAACAATATCTGTGATAGCCAAAACCTGTTCAATAAAAAAAATCCTTAAAAATATTAAGGAACTGCAAATAATTAAAATATTTTAAAGGTTGCTTATAATATATAACTATCAAAGCATTTTTAATCAAAACATTTTAAGAGAATGAAACTAAATTTGGTTTATAAAAATGAATCTTGCTTTAAATAGCTTAACAGAACAAAAATTTCTTGAATTAAAATTGAGAAACTTCTTTTCCAGATCCCACTAGTTTGGCCCTTAAATGTGCATTTTACATATAAGAAATGCAATTGTTTCACGATTCTAGGATCACAATCAATTTTAACTATGTATAGAAGATAAAACGACAAAATAGGATTTTAAATTAACCTTATTCTATGAGAGCCTACCATTTTTATGAATTTTGTAAACCAAGTGAATTGCATAAAAATAAAATGAAAAACTTTCAATCACTATCGCTACATGCTATCACTTTAAATAATTTTTAAACTAATCATTTAAAAAGAGAATTTTCACATTACATGTCAAGCAAGAACAATTAGGAATTATGATTTTGAGAACAATTTTTGAATTTGTCCTTTATAAAAATATTTTTTAATATTTTAATATACAAAAATTTATAATAATATCAACATTGGGAACCAAGAAAACTATTTCATTTACAGGAACACAAATAAAATGAAGACTTAGATTAATTTCAGTTCTTGGTTTTACATTATTTAAGAAAGAAAATACTATATTATGCATGTGAATTAAATAAGTTTAAAAGTAATGAAACAAATTGAAGTAAAATTTTTCAATGTATTTAAACACAAATTTTCTAAAACAAAAATTTAAACCAATTTTATTTTGTCAAAAAAAAAAATAATAATGATAGTAAAAATCAATATTTTTCTCATACATACTTTCCATTCTTTTCTCATTTTTTCTACTAATTCAGCTACTTCCTGGATAGTACATGGCTTATTATTTACAGCAAAACTAGGGTTTAATTTCAGTTGATTTCTTAGAGAATAAGCTGAATTAGAGCCACCAAGTTCTTGAATAGGTGTTAAATGCACCATATTATATCCCACCTCTTTGGCTGTTCTAAGGCGATCTTCCCATTCATTGAATGGGCCCAAACATTTAGCTAAATATGTAACACACAAAATACTATGAAGAGGTAAAACCTCATCTTCAGGTCCATATGTCAATGCTGGATCCACAAGGATGTAGCCAAACCCACATGGCTTATGGATATCCCTAGAACAAAAAAAAATTAGCATTAATAAAAATATTATTTACAGTAACTGAAATTTTCAATTACCATAAACATCAATTGTAGGAATAAAGTAATATTATAACAATGAAAGTAAAATATATCTGTATCTCGAATGTTTGAGGCTGAATTTTTCTCCATTAAAAATGTTTGATTAGAAAGCCAAGCTAGTCAATTTTCAAAAGGACAATGGGTTCCAGTTTAAAAGTGTACAAAGCTTTCAGGGGAAAACTGTGATTTAGAAAAAAAAATCAATATTTACTGTTTATTTAATTTTGCTCGAAATGCTACTGTGAAAATTAAAATGAATTCTCATGTATAGGTAAGATAAAAACATTCAACAAGATGTGGGATGCATTAAAATTTCTTTTATTTAGAAAATTGAATATTAAAATTGAGACACCTATACATTTATGTTTCAATGGATTTCTAACTGTACATAGGACATAATAAAAAAAAACACTTGCTGCATTGAGCAAAAACAACACTTTTCAAAAATTAAAAAGAAATTTGTAAAAATATTTTTTCAAAAAAATTACACTACAGTAGCATAGAAAGAAAAGTATTCAATTCATAAAGGCTTTTTCTTTATCCAAAACGACTAAGTATAAAGAACAATTTGAAAAGGGAGAAATGATACACATACCTCGAGGTAAGAAGAATTGCAAAAACTTCATGCATCATGGCATGAACTTTACAATGAATTCGAGAAAACAGTTACAATTTAAGTGAATTAAAATTTATATAATCAGAATTCCAAAACAAAACACAGCCCATGTGTAATTAGAATTTACAAATGAAACATTAACATACTAATTAATAAAGCATATTTTCAATTAGAAAAAAACTAACAATCTTTCATAAGTTTTATTCATCAGAATAGTTATTATTCAACCAGACAAAAACTTGGTAAACAGAATAAGATTTTTATTTATTAACAGTATTTTTTAATACAAAACCAGGATTAATATTGTATACTTCAGTTTGTTTGATACTCTAGTAACTTTTTGCAAACAAGTTCTGATAAAATTGAATAAACTCAGAATAAGCAGAAAAGATTCAAAGAATTCATTTAATATCTTTTTTATTTCCCTCTGTAATTTAAATATAAAGAATATAATACAAAACTTTATTAAAGTTTTATATTTAATAAAGAACCTAAATTTAAGCATTTTGTGCTTTAATTACAAAAACAGAATTTAAACTTCCAAATTTTCTGACAAGGTAAATTATCAGCATTCACATGCTGGAGCATTTATCATTGCAATTGCTTACCAAGATAAAAGCATTATTGCATGATGATAACAAAGAAAATTTCATTTGTCAGGCATAACGGTGAATGAAACATTATGCAGTTGGATAAAAACATTTACATGTTGAAGTAGAATATGCCAAAAAATAAATCACAAAAAATGAATAAAATTTAATTTTCTTTCTTAATTTAACTTGCAAAGAGCTTCCAAATAAAAATTTTACAGCATAGTAAAATGTTCAAAATCGGCGTAACAGATAATACAAAATACCAATAAAAAGATGTTAACATAATTTTGTACAATAAATGTATAAGAGTATTACTTAAATCTGATAATCAACATTTATATTATTTTCTCAATCTTGAAACACTATATCAATATATATATCACTGAGACAAATATACAAACAGAATCCATTTACATCAATAT